>MKGM01000073.1:0-59496 GCA_002018265.1 Ceratocystis harringtonii | reverse complement strand
GGGGGTTTTCTTTTTTCCTGAGTGCTTCTTTTTCCTTCTACGGTCTCGGAGAGATCTAACCTTCTTTCTTTGCTAGATGCAAGTTACGTCGTGGCTGGCTGGGTACGAGACCGCATCCGCAAAATCGAAGCCACCATGGTTCCAGCCAACAACCCAATGGAAGACGACGAAGGTTATGAGGATGACACGTCTGATGGGAGGATTTACTGGGACGACGAGCGAGTGTACTAAGAAAATACTGGAAGCGGCATCTTGGTTGCACACTATCCACCATGTCTGCACGCTCGCGTCTGCACAACTTTCCCAAGAATTTCCTTGTACGAGCATTTATCAAGATACCACCTTTCCTTTTTTTTTTTTTTATCTTCATTTCCTTGTGTTTTACTCCCTCCCGTGTCTATTTTCCGTCCACTCGCACTGGCCAGTCTAGCCTGCTTAGGCTTATCCCAAATGCACAAGTGTCTTCGCATGACCGCCTTTTCATTTCCGCAAAGGACAGCTTTGATGGCCCAAGTAAGCAGTCAAGTCGGTCTGTCTGAGAAACCCTAATGACCCAGCCCTCTCCTGCTCTTCGTATAGGCTAATATGGGAAACGTGGGCTTGCATGCTGCATGTACATGCATGTATTTCCATGTGTATGTAAGCCTCAGGGAGGAAGAGGCTAGGCATGTCTGGGCTCGTTTATTACTACCATAGACATGTACACAACCGCACGTAAAGGTAGGTACAGGTACGTTCATACACATGTAGCCAGCTCAACTCGGTACGTGCATATAATGAGACGCAGGGATATGTCATGGCTGGGGCTAAGGGAGAGATGTTTGCTAGGGTAGAGTAACCCTGTAGACATATCGCTGGTCTGATTGGATGGTACTTGTAAGTTAAATGTCCTGTCCTCGTTCATACAACCACACCCCATCGTTGTTCTTGTATGCATAGTACAAGGTTTTCATAGAACAATGGGTCGAATATCACTTTAATAATCAGCTGCAGAGGACTTGATTGCTTACCGCGTATTTCCTATTTTGCAGAACAGGCTAGGAATGGGAACGAGGCCAGTGTCGTGCTGTTTGATAATAGCTAGATTTGTCGTATTGACTGTTACATACGATGCAATCAGTTACGCGAGGGTGAATCAGGGCTATGCTGTCACAATTTCACGCTGGACAGGGCAATCACAAGAGATCATGGCGAAGAAGATACCCGAGAGTGACCGGAGGACACAGATTGAGATCGAGGCCTGAGTCAGGCCAAGCACACACTAGGCTCAAGTATAACAAGCAGCGCACACAGCGCAGGCTGGTACGGGCAGGCCAGTACAGAATAGCACACGACAGTACCGGATGACAAGGGGCAAAAGCCGAGACTAGGGTTTCACTAAGAATGCGTGTGCTATGAATCGTCCCAAGTATAATATGCTCGTGTTGCTACCACGCAGTCTCATATGTGCGGCTCTATGCAGACGGCGGAAAAACTAGCACGGCCACAAGGAGGCAAGATGTCCTCAAGACAAGTATAGGAAGTGGCGCCGCACTTTCAAGACCAGCAGCAATAACAGCAGTGATGTTCTCGTTCTCCTGCGAAGCTGAATGCGGGAATTAGAGCTAAGCAGAAATAGATGGGCAGGGGATTAGGGATTGTCTTTGTGGCTGCATGTCACGGGCTGGGCATAAAAAGCTAGACATGATTAGCCGGGGCGGGCTTCAAGACCACACAGAAGTCAGGGCCGGGACATAAGAAGGCAGTAGGAAAAGGAGGGAAACAAGAAAAACAAAGAAGCTGAGAAGCAAAGGCCTTTTGGTATTTGTCTTTCTCTTTGTCTTTTTCTGTCTTTTTCTGTCTCTTTATTTCTTTACCAGGTCTTTGCTTGGGGTGGAAGGGGGGCCTTAGCTTCACACCCCTTCTCCTTATTCACGCTTGATGAATAACCATGTGTAACCATGCAGATGACCGAGACCTCCTCGGCTCACTCAAACAAACGCAATAAAGCAAACAAGGAAAGGGAAAACCAACCAAGCAGTGCCACAGAAGCAGGCAAATGGCCTGGGAGACGGAGGGCCAGAGAGAAAGAACAGAGAGAGGCTCTGGACAGAGCTGCACAAAGCCGCACACAAAGACTCACGGCAAATATTCCCGTGATTAGCCAGCAGGAGAGCTCATTAGAGACAAGAGGCGTTAAAACAGCCGAGCCAACAGAAGAGAGGGCCCTATAGACAAGTGGGCGGACAGAGAGAACAGTTGCAGCGATCAGAACGCAAACGAGAGTAGATCAGTGGTAACGAGAGGGTCTTGGCTTGATACATGGTGGCTGAGAGCTAGTGTGATTGTACCCGCAACGTACAATGGCACGGCACGGAAAGGGGAGGAAGGGAGACTACGGGCTCTGGGCACCCTCCTATTTCCTAGGAAAGAAGAGGGAGGGGCAAGGACCGGCTACGTGCAGATGTCCCATGCAGCCAAGGTAATAATATCGACTGGCCAACGGAGACTTGCAAACAGTACTACTGCCTGCATGCGTAATTTGAGTTGATATGCGTCAGTATCAATTATAGAGCTTGCAGGTTGAATAGGGCATCAGACAAAGAAGGCGAGAGCCAGTATGGCCCGACACAGCATATCCCACTCTATTTTATCTACACCCAAGCTAACCTCCAGGCCGCGCCCTTCAGGCCGGTTTGCTTGACAGCATATGGTTGCTTATTCTCTTGGCAAAGTCTCCTGTGATCTGCCTCGTTTTGGCCGAGTGCCACCAATAGTCTCGAGAAAGAAAGAAAGAGAGAGAGGGTCCAGAGCAGGGAACTATAGAACAGTTGGTGGAAATGAGGAAATACAAGTGAAACATGACTAGACAGCTAGAGGAGCCCGAAGACCTGTATTGGATCTGTGTCTCCGTGTCTCTATGTGTATTCTCTACGTGTATGGCCGACCTGACTCCTCTCCTGCTTGCCCTGTCTTGTCTCGTGCTAGCTTCTATCTGCCAATAAGCTGTCGAGCCCTGCCCGTGGCCATGTCCGAGCCCTGTGACATGTGCAATCACATCACAGCAAGGCCTTTGAGGAAAACAGGAAAGGACGGAATAAAGGCATTTCACATGTGATACCCAGTTATCACAGAGTAACATTCTTTATTATGATTTTGCGCGAGAGAGTCTATTCAAAGAGTTGTGGCCTGGTTCCAAATGAGCCTCCATCAAGTATAAAGCAGACCCGCCCGCTACCTTCTTGCTCAACCTCTCTTCTTCTCTTTCCGCTCTCCAGGCAAGCAAGCTAATCTCTCTCAGCCTTCTCTTCACTCTCGTTTTCTCAAGTGCTTCTCTTCTTTTTTTTCTTTTCTTCGTTCGTTGCAAAGTATCGTTATCTACCCGTCTTCACGCTCGTTCTCTCGATCCATTCTTTATTCTTACCCAAGACCCTTTCCGTCTTCCCACCACCGCTCATCATGCTCCGCCTTGGTCTTTTGGCTGCGGCCACTGTCACGTAAGATCAGCCATCTTCCATTGAGGCTTGCCGCCGCCCGCCTCTGTATGCTTCTGTTTTTGCTAACTCTTGCTTCTCTAGCCCCGCTCTGGCTTTCCCCCAGGGCAGTAGTGGCTCGCACTGCCCCCAGTTCTGTGTGCAGCGCTGCTCTAACCTGGCTTCCGGCTCGGCTTCTACTGTGACTTCCACTGTCTATGTCACTTCTCCTGCTGAGTGCACCACCGCCTCGGGCACTGCTCCGGGAACCACCGAGTCGGTTCCTAGCCACACTGCTATCTCAAGCTACGAGCCTTCGGCCCCTGCTGAGTCTACTGGTTACTCTACGGTTCCTGGCCCTTCGGTCCCTGTTAAGTCTACTGGCTACTCCTCGGCCCCCGGCCCTTCGTCGACTGCTTACCTCAACTCGACCTCGTCTGTTGTGGTCCCTTCGTCGTCTGATGTCCAATACTCCACGGTCAGCACAGCCTTGCCTATCACCGAGTCGTCTACCTTCACCTACGGTAGACCTACAAGCAAGGTGACCGTCTTGTCGCTGAGCACCTATCCTGGTGTCCCTAGCGCCTCTTCGGCCCCTGCCCTGTCGTCCGGTGTCTCGTCTTCCACCACCTGCACTGGAAAGTCTACCACCAATGGCCCTGCTCCCTCGGGCGGCTCGTCTGTCCCAGTCTACAGCGCTCACTCGACCACTGCTGTGCAGAGTACCCCCTCGCCTGTTCTGACTACTCTGGAGTCGACTGTGATCTCGTACCTGCCATCCAACATCCCCGAGTCCAGCTTCGCTAGTGTCTCGGCTAGCAGCAGCTCGTCTGGTGTGGTCACCGGATACACTCGTACCCACACTCGCACCCACAAGCAATCAACTACGCCTGTGGCCAGCTCTGGAGTCTCTACTGCCACGATCGAGACTATTGTCGAAACCTCCTCTGAGGTCGTTCCTACCATTACCTGGTCTGTCCCGATCTTGACGCAGCCAACTGGTAGTGGATGGAGCACTGGAGTCGGCAGCACTGTCTCGTCCTACGATCCCGCTATGACCGAGAGCGTCTCGCAGCCCATTGAGACCATTGTCTCGTCGATGTCTGTACCTACCTACTCGGCTTCTACCACTCCTGCTGCCCCCACCACCTCCAAGCACTGCGATAACCCGTACGGCTGCTTCGAGGAGACCAGCTCGCCTATTGAGTCTGCCACTTCGGTCGACTACTCCACTGTAGCCAGCTTCGACCCTACTTACAGCACGTCTGAGTGGGTGGCTCCCTCCTCTTCTGTGTCTGAGACCTCTTCCGTCGCCTGGACCACTATTTCTTCCGATGAACCTGCTATTGAGACCACTACTCAGCACCCCATTGAGACTGTGACCACGCCTGTTGCTGAGACCTCCACTGAGATTGCCTCCGAAACCAAGCCTGTTCACTCCTCTACTGAGGTGCCTTGCAACAACCCCTATGGCTGCTCCTCTGCCTCTGCCTCCTCTGCCCCTGTTCCCTCGACCCCGGTTGGTCACTCCACTGTCTCGTCCGCTATTCCCGTAGAGACCACCGACGTTGTTGAGCCTAGCTCCACTTGGGCTGTCCCCTCGACCGCTCCCGTGGTGACTCCTTCCTCTTCAGCCGTCTACTCTAGCAGCGAGCCCGTCCCCGTTCCCGAGACTACCACAGCTATCTGCGACAGCCCCTACGGCTGCCCCGAGCCCGTGCCCTCGTCTACTGAGCATCTGACTTTCGTTACCTTGACTAGCTCTAGCCACCTGACTGTCACCGTTCCTGGCGAGACTGTGTCTACTGCTGACCCCGTTGGCTCTACCTCGTCGGCCCCCGTAGAGCCCAGCTCTCCTGCTACATGGTCCGAGAGCTACCCCACCACCGTGGTTGAGCCCTCTTCCCCTAGCACCACCTACGGTGCTTCGTCGACCGGCTTCTCGACAATTGCCACCACCACCAAGGCTGTCCCTGAGACCTCAGCCTCTGCTACTGCTTCCTCTTCTGCCCCTGGCTACGGCTGGCCCGAGGAGTCCGTGGTCGAGTCTAGCACCACCCCTGGCACTGCTGTCTCCTCTGCCGACCCCACTGCGTTCACTACGACTGGCGAGAGTGTTCCTACCTATGTCTCGTCCACTGTCGTCGCAACCACCACGTCTGCTGTTCCCGAGGAGATTCCCGGCGCCTACAGCTATGGCAGCTACGGCGGCCGCTTCCGTGGCAAGTCCTGGCGCCGTCGTGCTGTCGCTGCCAACTAAGCGGTCAACTGGCACTAATGGCCAAGAGAGGGAGAAGAGGCTTGTGATGCACAAGTCAAGACTTTGATGACCAAGCCTCTACTGATTCTGGACCCGCAAAAAATAACCGGCGCTTCCAGTGTCGCCGGGCCGATGATGTCAGCTTCCTCCGCCACGGGCTACAAGACCCCCGAAGCTAGTTGGGGCTTCTTCTCTTCTATTTCTCTTTCTTCTCTTCTTTCTTTTTTCTTTCTTCTATTAAATGCTCTTTTCCAAAGAGCAGTTTGGGTCTCTTCTCGGGTTGACTGGATCGTGTTAGTGCTCCAGCTCCCGGCCTTTTAATGCTGTAGCCTTGCATATAGATAAATATAACGAGATCCCAATCTTGAAACATTCCGAACTAGTCTATAAGTGAATATAAAGTTGTGTATTTCGAAGTGAAATAGTAGACAAGCTGCAATAAAACGCCATTAAATACCACCCAGTCCTCGCAATTGTATAGCTATAGCTATCCACAGCGTTGGTTATCCTTACCCTCTACCTCCCTCCTCCTGTTATCGCCGTCCCTCATCCCATGAAACCCACCTTCTAATCACCTCATCAACGCGAGCAACTGCCTCCCGGCTCTGCTCAACCTGGAACCACTCGCGGTGATCCTTGCCGCACACCTTACACTTGTCCAACTCGGCTCTCATTCCCATGCCTGTAAGCTCCAAGTGGATCAGCCGTTCGACCTTCTTGACGTGTGGAGTCATCCGAGGAGAGGCCGTAGATCCAGATGGAATGTATGGGTAGAAACGTAGTATTTCAACGCTGTGGCCACACTGCTGGCTCCACTGATTCATGCGGCGCTGCACATTTGCTGCTCGGCCGATTTTAAGCAGCAGGTGTTTTCTCCGCGCCGCAGACTTAGATTGTGATCGAGATGAAGGCAGAGGAGCGTCCATGAGAGACCGCGCTGCATCTTTTGACGGCGCTGGGTCGCTGTCTGGAGTAAGCCAGAACATGTAAATATAGCCAGGCTCTTCAGCCTCTGTGAAGCCCTTGGCTAGCTCTGCCAATAGTATTGAAGCAGTGCCAGGGTCCAGGGTTGGGGGAATCAGCTTCATATAGGCCCCTGTTTGTGACTGCCGTCTCTTGTGTACGGGACGCACCTGCGCCGGCACGGCAGATGTAGGCCGATGAGAAGCCTGCGGAATTTTTTGCAGAGGCCGAGGCTGTGACTGGTTCTGAGGCCTGTGCTGAGGGCGAGACGGCGGTTCAGATCTGTCGAACGGAAAACCGAAGCAACAGAGAGATAATATAGGATGACGCTTCTTGGCCGGGGCATATGGCTTTGGGGGTCTGCTGTATGTTACTCCAGAGTGCCTACCGGGTCTTCCGTGGCTTTGCCTCTTGTCTTCCAAGCTCATGAGGTTCAATCGGTCTGTGAGAGTGTCCACGCTAGTCCGGTGCCCCGGCTGATGCATGCCGGGCCGGGCCGAAGGGGCCTTGGACGGGGTTTCATGTGCAGCCTGGTCTTGATGTTGCCAGCAGTACCGCTCAGTGTTCTGGGGTTCACCGCCGATCTTTTTCCTGGAGGGAGCGGCCGTCTTATCGGGCGATACAGACCGGCGACATGGTTTTCCGGCGGAAGTGACGCCCCGGCACGTATTGGATGATATTTTGGAGTCAGTCCGGGCCAAGAGGGACTCGGGTGTGTTGGCAACAAAGGGCATTTCTACCTTTGTAGTGTTTTCTTTATGCTAGAGTTTTTGGGAGAGAGCAAGGAGTCTATGTTGTGTGTGTACAGCAGGGGAAGACCCTTAGAAGAGCAAGTATGAAGAGATGGCTGACTACAAGCCGGGATTCGACAGTAGCCAGATGAAGGGAAAAACCAAAGAATAAATATCAAGCACAAGAGGAAGAATAAAACAAGGGGACGGCCCAAAGACGAGAACGCACATATTTGCTGGTTGGTGGGGATAAAATCGATAAATTTGGGAGGGATTTTATTGACGGTAGAGTACCTGCCTGGATAACAAATAAAATGAATATAAAAAAACCCCCCCAAAAAGGCACTTACTGATTCTCGTGAATGTGCTGCCCAAATCAAGGCACGGCAATAACCCTCCCTTCGTGTTACTTCCTGTCTTGTGCTGGTTCTGCGCCTTCTAGTTTTCACACCCTACTTCCTTCTTAGACGTGATGCTGTACAGCCATGTGGGCAGCGTTGATGTCATAAAGCCAGCCAGCCATTTATGTGGCCAGCAAGTTAGCAGACATCGAACGGGAGGCCTGTTGGCTGGGCTGTTTTTCCTGGCTGCTGAGCCTCACTGGGCTTTGGTTTGAGCGGGCTGCCTGCCGCTATTTTGGCTCGGCGCTCTGTCCTTTATTGCATTCTTTGCAATCCCTTTTTTCCACGGCAGTCAAAAGGGCTTTTCACGTGGAGATGTGTCTATCTACCACTTGGGCAATGTTTTACTTAGTTGTTGGCAAGTTGTTGCGCACAAGGACAACAACTCACCCGCCAGCCAGCAATCACTTATCTGCTGTCTGTGCCTGACGCGGCGGGAAAACCGGGTGCGTATGTATTTGGGCTGTTCTTTATTTCCAAAAAAGCTCACATTTCGTCTTAGACAGTTTAGTATAATATGATCCTATCCTACGATGAGCCAAACGTGAGACGGGCGGCCAGCAAACACAAGCATAAACGATAGACAATAGACAATAGACAACAGACAATAGACGGCGCCATTGCTTGCTGTCCTCAGCGGCACGGTACAATTAGTGTGTGTATACCTAGCATAATAGTTATACCTAATTTTACCCTTTCTTTTACTAAAAGACATCTACTTCTGCTAAATTACAACCTTGCTGCATCTAGCCAATCAGCGATGCCGCGCCTGACCAAACGCGTCTCTCGTCCTTTGCCTGGGATTCCAGTCGCCTTGTTTCTTGTTGTGTCCTAATCTTCTAGCAACGCCTCCATCACCCATAGTTTTCCCTTTCGCCCACTATCCGATCTTTCGCGAGCGCCTGACTTCCTAGACGAACTTTTTTGCCATTGCCTTTCGTCGCACACATCTCTTCTTTGAAACCCTCCCAACATTAGCCCAGAAAGGAGTTACCCATCAAGCCTGTTCCATCCATACCTCGGCGAATTTGAATTCAAAGAAACTAAACCCTAACCGCTCTTACAATGGTTGACTACGCTTCCCTCAAGGTCCCTGAGCTCAAGAAGGTGCTCAGCGAGCGTGGCTTGCCCACCACTGGTAACAAGGCCGATCTGATTGCGCGTCTTGCAGCTGACGATCAGCGCACGAAAGAAAAATCTGCCCCCGCTGCTGGTATGTTGCAACAAGGCTCGAGGCTAGAACGCTAGGGACTGTCGTTCAGCTTTTGTACATGTGCTAACAAGACTCATCTGTGTACAGAGGATGAAATTGATTACAGTGACGACGAGCCTGCTGTCGCATCTGAAAAAGCCCCCGAACCCACTACTCCTGCTGCCCCAGCTACCGCGCCTGCAGCCGAGACACCTGTAGAGGCGCCCGCAGCCGCTCCAGCCTCTGAGGCCACTTCTGAAGCTGCTGCTGACGCCGCTGCTCCTGCTACCACTGCTGCAGATACTAAGGAACCGACCAATGCGACAAATCTCGCCAGCCTACCCTCCACCGATACCGCCGAGGAGGTCCGTAAGCGGGCAGAGCGCGCAAAGCGGTTCGGCATTGACGACGAAGACGCCCTGAAGCGCACCGAGCGCGCCGCACGCTTCGGTGTTGAAGAAAGCCAGATTACTAAGATGTTGGATGAGGCTTTACCTGAGAGACAGTCGCGCAAACGTGGCCGGGAAAACAGCAATGGCGGTGCGAACAAGCGCCAGTCAATGGATCGCAGAGGTCACAACGACCGTCGGAATCGCTATGGTGGACAGCGCAACCACAACAGTAATCGTGGTGGCAATAGACAAGGTGGAAACGGCGGCGGCCAGAGCAAGAGACTCAATGTTCTTGAGGACCCGTCTGAGCGGGCCAAGGCTGAGGCTCGTGCTAAACGCTTCTCAAGCACCGCCTAAGACAAACAAACGTAGACCAGGACAGGCTAAAGCTTTCCTTGCCTTGGTCGCTTCCCGATCATACTTTCCTTTTTTTTTATTTTTCGCCTTTCTTTTTTCGTATCTTGTGCCTTTTCATTGTCAATTTTACGTCGAAAGCAGCCGCCAAAAATCCAATATTTGCTTTATTTTCTTGTTTTGGGCGCTTTCTTGCTCATCCCCCCCCCCCTTCCTGACGAAAATCGCGGAACGTATTCTTCACGGGCTTCTCTACTCCGAATCCCGGCGTACCCTCAATGTACCTTGTCCGTCTCTCTTTTTTCTTCCTCTGTTTGTTGGGCGTTTTATACTCTTTCTTGTACCGTGGCATCTAGACTTTTTTTATTCTCATATCCCCCACCAATAAAGGCTTTCTCTGTACTTGCTCTCTTCCCTCTGCCGATTGGCGACTCTGTCACGTGATACTATTTCTATGCCATTCACATTTGTACCTTCCCGCGTTATCGTCAGGTCAACAAACCATTAGACGCGCAGCTGCTAACGTTGCTTGTACACCTTCCACGAACGACTGATGACAATGTGTCTTTAAGCCCGCTCCTGCCAATATGAACAGCAACAATAACAGGCGGCTAGAATTCCTATAAATGGACAGTCCCCTCTATGAAGTCGACAGTCAATTCTACGTTCTTTTTACCAAACTCTTGTGCATGTCTGCCCAACATCCTGTCTTCTGCTCCTAAGACACAGCCTCAAATATTTCTACCTATTATTTATTATATCATCACTGTGAGTTTCCAGCAGTCGCTTTATCCTTCCCCGATAGTGTCTTCCTGATCTAATTGGTGTCTTGCTTGCTTGCTTCAGATGGATTCTCCTCGCCAAGTCCACTTCTCGCAGACCGTCCTCTCGGCCAAGGTCGGATCAGCCCAGGCCGTCCGCGGATCTCTGCTCTTCAATAGACGCCCCAGTGATGGTCCCCTACCCTCTGCACACCAACACCTTGAGCGCACTGCACAGCCGTCTAAAGCTACTTCGGAAGCGCTTCATAAAACCAAAGCGACGGTGTACAACAGGCCCATAAGTAAACGGGCCTTCCGCCGAGCAAGAAGATTATCAGTCGCGAAGGCCTAGGAGGCCCAGAGTCTTTTGCGAGAACTCCCACTAGGACACCAGTCATTAGAAAATCTTTTCTGCGAAGGGACTGATCATTCTATCGCACAACTTGAGGATGACACTACGAGTGTTGGATCTTCAGAGTCTAACCCGCGCATCTGGTCAGATGATCAACGAAACAACTTTGCTTCTCAGGCAGAGTCGGATTCGGAATTTGATGCAGAGCCCGTGGACCCCCCAAAGCGTGAATCCATCCGGCCTTACAAGGACTGTCGCCGGTGCTTTGAGAGCTATAAAAAGACGGGCCAACGGTATATTAGTGCACACCGGCGAATATGCCGACGTCATGGAACTGTCTACCACAAGGATCAGGTAGGCGCATGTGACGGCTGTGGAGAAGAGTATGCACTAAGATGCTTTTTTTAACTGGAAAATCTACGCTTAGGCGATAGGGCTGTATGCCGCCCGCAATCATGAACCTAAGCGTTTTAATACATAATTAATAAATCGAATTCGTGGAAAGCGTATCTTGTATTCCAAGCAAGCTAAAGTGCAGGTGTCGGCTATTCTACTCGAGCAGACTCAGGCGTGCCCCCCCCCCCCCCCCTAAGACAATAGGATAGATAGCAGCATGAATCCCGCGCCCATGGGAGTCCAGGCAGCATAACAAGCCTTGGGCTGTGTTGAAGATGTTGAAGATGTTGAAGATGAATCTTCTGTAAACCAAGAAGGCCAATCATTGCCAGGGGTGTGCTTGGCTTCTGTAACAGCAGACACGATATCCATGTCTGTCGCTGTGGGATCAGGAAGAGTAGAGTCTGTTGCATACAGCAAAATGTTAGTCTATTCTCATATGGATGCAGAGAGCTGGGAAACAGCCCGCTGCGCAATAGAAGCAGGAATAAGGGAGGATAAACTACCTGTAAGAGTACCGTAGCTGCTGTTCAAGCTCGACGCGTAGGTATCTATACCAGTACTAGAAGGCACTAGGCTGTCGTATGCCCCATTCTCGCCGCATGAGCCCTGGGGAGAGGAGCCCTCGGTATTGCGTTCAACGCTTGGGCCTGGATCTGGAAAGGCCACATCAGTGCCCTCTGGGACTGTACATCCGTTACCGACATTTGCACGGAAGATATCAGGCAGTTCCACCAGCGCACTGCTCGCGGCATCGGTGCTGCTGGAACCTTCGATACTCACGTGGGCGCAATTCCCATACACCTCACGGTTTCCCACTTTGTTGTACCAAGTCCATGCAAAAAGCACATTAGTCGACGATGGTGCATCGGCCGGCACGGGCACGGCATAAGCAGACTCACCAACAGCATTCGGGCAGCTGCCGATGATGCTATGGATGACCTTCCAGGAGCTTCCGTGATCGTAGGACAGCGAGAACTGGCACGAGCCGCCGGAGTGGATAGCACCACCACTTAGCACAATAGTTTGCGTTGAGCCAGAGGCCCAAGTGGCCACCGCAACGCCAGGACCGCTGGCAGCCATGAGGGTCTCATAGCCTTTGCAAGGGAAATTGGAACCGTCCGCTTTGAGCGGATTGACCATGTCAAAGTCCTGGTTTCCAGCGCTATTGGGGTTGTACTTGGAGCGGAACGCTGGCGGTGACTTCATCTCTACGTGGCCATGACTAAGCATGGCGAAACAAAGGAGAAGAAATGGGATGTGCATTGCGGTAAAGTGGAGGAGATGAGGCTGGTTGCGATAGTATGGTGCAATGGTAGATTTCGGGACTTGGTACAGAGAGGATCTATGGGTTTATATGGACACTGATCTTGGGAGGGCAGCTTGTTGTTACGGATACAGCAAGGTGCGTTTACGCACTTGCAATACGTACACAGCGATAGCAAACATATGGTGGCAGACGGGGGAACGAACAACCATGCAGCACAGAAAAATAAAAGGACTCTAGATAAACCAAAAGATACAATCAACCTTCTGGTTTCGTCTCAACCAGAGCAAGCAGGTTACAGCAAAGGACCGCAAGCTTTTTTTTATTTTTCATTTTTTTAACTCTCAAGCAAGCCATGGAGCACTGCTACCAAGAAGAGCGCCTTTATCACCTAAGGGCATCATAGCCTGAAGCCCTCCTTGTTCTTCACTGCGGACTGACTTGGCTGTTGGATGCGATATGTGATGTAAGTAAAAGGATTCTGTGAATAGGTCACGGGCAATTGACTGATGGGGTAAAGCAATGGGCGGCCCTTTGTCATTGCTCCTCCTTTATGCAATGAAGAGTGTCAAACTCTTGTGCTACGGCCCATCCCGCCGGCAAGCCCCAACCGGGAGAGGAGGCAAAACAGCACCCATTGCTGCATCCAGAATAGCCCCGTCTCAAGAGGGTCTGACAGGAACAGCGCATGTGATGATGGCACAAGTCCTTGTGTAAGAAATGAGACGAAGCTCATTCTGGGGGAGGGCTTTTGTTAAGAGATGCAACATTATCCGTCTTGACCATACAAGTACAAAGTCTCGTGTAGTACATGTACTGAAGCTTATCGATAACTTACAGCTGACTAAGCATTGCCATATCTTCAGCTCACCGCCTTTTATGGAGTCTTTGTTGCAGATTTTAATTGGATGGATAGGAGCAATAAAGCAGGGCCAATGCGGCAGAAAAAAAGTTTTGAGCCAGCCAAAAAAGCAGGACGGGAAATTTTGCATAGTCCAAGACCACGACGACGAGAAAGTTCTATGAATGTTCCTCCCCTTCCGTGATTTAGGTTTTTGTCTTGCTACGGTTGAAGTTGCATGTATTACTATTATTGCTCAGGCTGCTGATCATTTCTTCTCTTTGTTCTCCCTTTGTCTCTTCTTACATCAGGCCTTGCTGCTACCGACAGAGTACCAGTTGGCAACCCAGTTATTAGTTGACGTAACCCGGGCCAGTCTCCTTTCCTTCTTCTTCTGCCGTGCGACCTGCCTCTGCCAATACTGCGGCAACGCATCGCAGCTGAATAGTCTCCCAATTCCTGGACACCATTTGTCTTGCCTTCCGACCACTACCCTCTTCAAATCCATACATATTCGCAATGGTTGCCCAAGCCAAGCGGAAAGCGCCTTCCAAGATCACGGCTCCACGTCTACAGACCTCGGCCAAGCCTGTGACTAAGGCCGCCATCAACGAGACCAAAACCGCCGTGTCGACGGCCGACATTGTTAAGCTACCCAAGAAACAGCGCGATGCCGATACAATCGAGATTTCCTCAGACAGCGATTCGAACGATGATGATAGTGATCCGGATGAGGAGATGGCCGAAGGCGATGAAAGTGCCGCCGCAGCCTCCGCTTCTGCCCCCACGACTGCCGGTGCTGATGCTGAAGATTCCGACGTCGATGGGACCTCTCCCACTTTTGGCGAACTTGTCCACACCCAAGAGACCGTGGACGTGAGTGCCGCTCTGGCCACCCGCTCGTCGGCTGCCCAGGCACTGGCATCCACCGCGCAGCAGCGCACTGTTACAGCACCGTCGCTATCTTCACTGTCCACGGTGCTGACCCAAGCCCTACGCACCGATGATGCCGAGCTGCTCGAGTCGTGCTTGGCCACGGCGAACCTGGCTACTGTGCGCAACACTATCGAGCGCCTTGACAGCGCACTCGCCGGCTCGCTGCTGAGCAAACTGGCGGCCCGCATCTACCGCCGGCCTGGTCGTGCTGGTACACTGTTGCAATGGGTGCAATGGGTTCTGGTGGCACACGGCGGCGCTCTAGCGTCACAGCCCGAAGTTATGGCTAAGCTGGCCACGCTGCAGAAGGTTCTGGCAGAACGGTCGCGCGGTCTCAACAGCTTGCTGGTGCTCAAGGGAAAGCTGGATCTACTAGAGTCGCAAATGCAGTTGCGCAAGAAAATGCAGGGCAAGGAAAGTCGGCGCGACAATGCCGAGGAGGTTGAAGATGAAAACGTCATCTGGGTTGAGGGTGCGACTGGCGACGAGGCAGTGCGGAGGGGCGCAGCTGGTGACGACGAAGACGATTACGACGAGGTGCCGACTGCCAACGGCATCATGGGCGACTCAGACGAAGAGGACGATGACGAGGAAGACGATGACAATGACGATGAAGACGACGATGAGGAGGATGAGGATGAGGATGATGTTGATCACAGCGATGTCGATGAGTCGGGCGAGGATGACGAGAGCGAACCTGAAACAGCACCACCAACAAAGATGCGCAAGACCGGCGGCGGGTTTACAAAATCGAGATAGACGAGCAAGAACGTGGGAGAGGGGGGAAATGACGAAGCCTTATTTGACTGTGCGACCAGTCCATAGCTAGACTCATGCTGCAGATGCTAGGGGTGGGGTGGGTGAGCGGGTAGGCAGGTAGGCAGGTAGAGGTAGGCGTTAGCTCTTGGTTGCTATTGTTTTGTTTTCCGCCACGCCTGTTATTGTTTCTGAGAAACATTGTGCCATTTGCCAGCTGTCGACGTAGTGTTATTTTTTTCTCTTTTTTTGCCTTGTTTCGTTATTATTTCCTCCTTTCACGGTTACCAAAATAAAAGGGACAGCACAGCGTCCCTACTGTTTAATTCACAACTTTATATTGCATTATACATGTACACGTCAGATCGTGCTTAACACATGCTTGGACGCAGTGCAATCAAGACATCGAAAGAAAGTATACCAGGAGATTTAACCATGGCAAGTGGCCCCTAAGGGTTGTATTTGACAGCTACCGTAAAGTTCTATATAAAAAGAGCGATAAGAGAAAAAAAATAAAAAATTCAGACATATACAAAATAGAAGCACACCCGACAACTGACTCAGCCCAAGCTATACAACTAGAAAACGTATCCCAATGGCAATGCACTACTCACGCTCTGGAGTTTAGGCTTTTATTTCTTAATCTGGCCCCCTCCACAGTAGTCTTAGACGACCTCCTCGGCACGCTTAGCAGCCCGTGCAGCAATAGCAGCTCTTTTGGCAGCACGCTTCATTCTGCGGTCGCGTCGCCGTTCAATTATAATGCTACGTTCCGCAAGCCGGGCCCTGACACTCTCACGGATGGGGCGAGGAAGCTTGCACTTGGTGGCATCAGGACCATCAGTCGGGTTAGGCGCATCCGATTCAACAGGGGGCAGAAAAGGCGCAAGAGTGGTGCCAGCAGGATATGTGGGATCAAAGTCTTCCTCATCGTCATGATGGTACTTGCCCTCGTCGTAATAGTCATCGTATTCATCATCCTCGCTGGGGTTGGGCTGGTTGTAGGTTGGGGTGGTAGGGACAACAGCGGGGGGCTGGGTAGTGGCGGGAGGGTTTGAGGTGACGGCCGGCTGGCTAGAAACATTATCAACGGGCACCAGAATCGGAGCGGGAGTCTCGCCGGGGGCGAAAGTGGGGTCGATGCCAGTGGCGCCAAGGAGAGTGGTGGGGAGCACCTCGAGGGGCAACGGAGCCTCAGACACTGCAGGGGCCTGAGAGTACACAGGCTTCCGGGTGGATGAAGATAAAGTGGTTGAGGGTGTAGCCACGATGTTGGCAGGAGTAGTAGAGACAGGCTCGAAGATGGGGAAAGGTGTCACACCGGGCTCATAAGTCGGCTCGGCATAGGCATCGACCTGGGCGTTGACGCCTGTAGCCAGCATGGGGGCCAGAAGAAAAGCGATTCTGTAGAGCATTGCTGTGGTGGAACGCGGCAGTGTCGAAATAAAGCAAGTAGAAGGAGTGGACGGATAGACCTGGCCTCCGGGGCGCAAGAGGGGATACAAAAGAGTGAATAAAGGACAAAGGCGGCGGCGGTGGCGGTGGCGGCTGTCAGGTAGACGTGTATGTATGTCTTGTGGGATAAAGCACGCTTATAGAGACATATATTTGCGGTGACGAGCACGAATTAGGACGATATTAAGTAGAACAAAAGAGACAATAAGACCCTGTGATGGCCAGACAAAGATCGAGAGAAGGGAACGGAGGCAAGCAGGCAGACCAGGCCAGAGAAAACAAATAGAAACAAAAAAAAAAAAAAAAGAAGGTTTGGTAAGCCCCAAAGCAAGTCTAGATGACAGAGGGAGAAGAGAAGAGATCCACGATAGAGGGTGGCTGAAGGAAAGGAAAGAGGAGAGAAATGAAAGTCGACGTTCCTGCAGCCGGTGCAGAGCCCATATATGATGTGAGCGAGAGACGATGGTCGAGAAAATGCCTGAGTGTACGTGCGTATGAGCATATGCAAGGGGTCCTTGTCACAACGTTGGGATTTGTCCCATGTTACAAGGATCCATGGTACTCAGAGAGCCCGAGATAACTCTCACGAAGACAGTCTAGGGCCTTACTAATGTAGCAGAAGTGGCATAGCAGGCAGGGAAGGGCCCCTGCAAGAACCCCCCTCCAAACCTAAAACAGGAGCATTAAAAATGGGCAAGACCTACCATTTGCCTTGCTACTTACTGTACAGAGCAGGGCAGCGTTGAACAAACTTGAAACCAAGCCCTGGTCTATGTTCATTTCAATTCAGCATCTTTATGGTGTGAAAGGCAAAAGAGTGTGCAAAAGTGCAACGCCGCCACCCTTGCTAGGACTACGATGTCTCCCCTCGCCCTCTTGTCTTCCCTCTATTGTGTGGTGCAGAGAGTTCTTAGTTGTTTCATCTTTCCCTGGCTTTGGATCTGACATTTCTACTGGCTAGCAAATGGGCCACACAACCAATTGGCAATGCCGAACACGTAGGCTATCAAGTATGCTTACCAGGAGAGGAGCAAAAGAGTTCGTTGGTGCTGACCCTTTTTGCATGTAGGCGAATACGTTGTCTGGCTTTTCAAACGCCCATCTATTACTAATAATCCATAGCTACACGCGTCAGAGACTAGTCGAGCCAACGCAATGAGGCATATTTTCCATCGTGCAGCCAGGTAGCCAGCCAGCTCAGCTAACTGCATGTTTCGACTGCAGCTAGTAGCTGTTAAAACCCGAAACCTAGTATACAGTTATTTACTCCTCAAACCTTGCGACACGTAATGGGGCCAAGCCAGAAGAACTAGAAGAGCAGTCAGGAATTCACGTCAACTCCTGCAAATCCAGAGAGAAGAACTCTAGAGCCCACAATCTGTAACCGGCCTCTTCCGGCTTGCTACAAGGGCCTGCCTTGCCTGGGGCTTTTTGCGATAAGAACAATGTGGCTCCTTTTGGGAAGGGCGCATCGGCGAGAAGAGAAGAGGCGAAGCCTGAGGCTTGTGTCTTCACGATGAACGAATAATGCATGCACACACACTTCATGCCTGCACGGATACATAGATGACCTCACTGTCGTCAGACATGTGCTGTCGGCAACTGTCCCAAGGGGGCAAGTCTGTAGCGGGCCAAGAATGGTGGTCATGAAAGGGGGAGCGTGATTCATGATGTGAGGCTTTGGCACGGAGCAGGCCGGCGCTGTATGTATCAAACGTGCGACTTTCTAGCTTGGCTCAGAAAAAGAGCGATCCTCTCAAAGCCTACCGCTGTCTGTTGCACAGATTGCTAACCAACTAGCCCACACTCTGTAGCAGTATTGGAAGAAGGCTCGGGGGCACTGTTGCAATATGCCACCTACTCTGCTGTCCGACAATAACGCATATGCATACCGCACCACTAACCATATGAAGTAGCACAAGAACAAATACCCCCCAACTTGCTCCTGGCTTTTCTCCCTCTTTCTGCTGTCTCTCCCCCGTTTGTCCCCTCTCCTGCCCTCACTACTCAACCTTGGTCCCCTTAGTAAGCGACCAGTAGCTATACCCCAGAATAGGTGCCGATATGCCATCCTACTAACTCTCCGCGGCAGGTCGTCCATAAGCCTCTGCCTGAAAGCTCTAATTCTGCTCCTTTGACGCATCTGACTGCGAGCCATTGGTCAATGCGCCGGCCTTGATAATCCAGATGAACGGCAAGAAGGCACAGATAGATAGGTAGAGATTAAAAGGCATTAGTTGTCATGTTTTGCAATGGCTCATGTCCGCCTGTGGATTTTGATCGGCATCTACTCCTGGTGGCTGCAGCGGCGCAGCTGTCCCGCACCCTATAGCCACAGCCCCCATGAAATCGGCAATACCCATCGATGGTGATGGCGGGCGGTCTTTAAGCAAAGCAACGGGCTGACCAATCTCTTTCCGGACCATCATTCACACTACATCACTAACTAGCTTTCCGCCTGTGATAAGGTCGTCAGCCATCCAACACTCCGCGATCTCTGCGTCCCATAGCATATAGGTCTGTGCAATGCATCAATTTAGGTCACCATTGCCCCATTAGACCTCACCACGCTCTCTTTACGGGAGGAAAGCTAGCTCTATAGAAGCCAGAAAAATGAGTATTGTGGAAGACAAGCTATAACAGGAATTCCACCCCGCGCGCAGTGTGAAAGAAGACATTGTAGAAGCACTTGGGGAGGTAGAAGCAGTAGTAGAAGTGGTTAGAGAAGCATCTGCTTGCTGTCCCCAGAACGAGGGCGATGCGCTACAACATCAAACGCAGTCGCCCAAAGCAACATTCCAGCGATTAATACACGCTGCTGGCTTCATATAGCCTCCCAAAACACAACATCCTCCTATTCCTTCTTTGATGATGAGATTCACTGAGACCACCAGATGATGCCTAGGTGCACACTATAAAGCCAATCGACCCTACTATGGCCAGATGAATGGCACGCTGGCTGGCTGTCAACCAATCAACCCACTAAGATTTCACAGCAATTCTAACGCAAATTATTCCTTAGCTTCAGCCGATAGCACTGTCCAGCCCAGCCCCGAAATACGACTCTCGATGCGGTGTTCGGAGGTAGGTTGTCATCTCCGGAAACATGATGCAGACTGCCCTTTCTAGGGTTATCTGTGTAAGTGAGACCCTAAAAGAGTAGAGGACAAGACATGACGTTTTAACAAAATAACAAAGGAAAAGATCGGCGCCAACGTGCATAGAAAGGTTCTTATACGGTTTCATCGAGTCACGGGCTTTCCCTGAAGCCAATTGTAGGGCGTTATGATTGCCTTTGTTTTTTTTTTAAGCTCGGAAACCCTTAGGTGCCGTGCTGGCAAAGGTTCAGCCACGATAGCACTAATGGGCTGTATAGTATAAGCCCCTCCCTTCCGCCCTTGTCTCCTGATTTCAGTGCTAGGAAACACCAAGCATAAACCTGTTTCGGGTGAGGGGTCCATGGAGTTAATGTAGGGAGATATGCGAGCTGTTTAAGAAAGATGCCTGGAAGGGGATAAAGGAGAGAGTAGGCTTGTATGTGTGCCGTGCCATTAGAGTCAAAGGAGAATAAGGATACAATGAATGTCATAAAAGCCAAGGGAGACTGGAAAAGTCTAGAGACATTAGCATTCTTTCAGAGGACAGGAAGACAGAGCCATACAAACAGGAAAATTCCTTCTATAGGCTCTTCTTTACATCGGGTATCCTTGCCTTGCGGTGGAAGCTCTGAGGCCAAGCCCCGATTCAGACAATGGCCTAGATGGCTCACTTTCCTTCCCTTTTCATTGCTGATCCATGCACCCCAACTGTGTGTGATGTGGTTGCTTAAGAGGATTTGCTTAAGTTTTGCCGGACTTGCTTCTGAGCTTTGAGGCCAGTTCTTTTCTGCCCTTGTCCAGTAAGTAGGACAACGTCCAATCTTGCCCATTTCTGGCTGGGCCTACGCCGAAATGCAGCACTGTGCATCTTGGCTCATCATTTGTATTGGAATAGTTGGCTGTCAAAGGGACTGTGCTTGAATCATTGTCTAAGATTTTGGCTGACATGTAGAAAACAACAGACTTCTCCCTTCAAGGAGGCGAATCCAGGGAGCAAAGATAAAGATGGTTCCATTAGTGGCCAGTGCTAGGGAGCCAATATTCAAGACATTAGAGACAATGGCAGACAACAAGCAGAGCAGCAGCTGTGCTAGCATGAGAACAAGTGTTATTGTCATTGTTGTCACCCTCGCCTCTAAGCCATTAACGCCATGAAACTGACTGTTATGCCGAGGCTTCATTGTAATGAATGGTATTTAGCTAGATGAATAAGCCAAGTCCTCGTCCTGGACACCCCGACGCATACCACTCCACTGCCACTCATTAGCCAAAGCAAAACTTCCAAGGCCTGGAATGCAAATGTCTTGTCCTTGGCAAGGTGCAATCAGAAGAATGCCCCAGAGAAATTGCCGCTGCGCTTTTGTGCACCTCTCTAAGTGGGACCCCGGGCGTGTCCCTCGATCAATACCCACTCAAAGAAAGTGGCATAGACAGATGTCTTTTTTGTTTTCGATTCCCCTTGGTTGTCTCCCTTGGACTAACCCTTTGCAACTGCTGATTAGCTTGGTGCCTGAGCATTGGTTTCTCATGTGCACATAGCGGTTTGTGCAGGTCAAGACTATGTCTCTGGCAAAGATTCTCGGCCTTAGTGCCGTGACTTTCTGTCTTGCCGTGATCCTCTGGGCTTGCTGCAAGTGTGGAACAGTAATGCAGAATACAGCCTCCCCAAGGCAATCCAACTTCTATGAAAGTCAACCAGTATGCATGCCGCCTGGATGAAGGGATATCCGACACGGGAAGAGAATGGAGTTTACATATACCTTATAGTAGCCCTTCTCTCCCCTCCCTTTGTTCTACATTACTTGGGAGAAGACTACATATTTATCACTGCGGCATCTTCCACTTCCATAACAGCCCTACGCGGGCTCCTCATCAATGGTGAAAGCTTGTTAAGTCTCTTCCACCGAAGAGAGCTCGCTTTTTATTGCTCTGAAGAAGAGGAAGAAGAGACGAGAAGAAAAAGAGGCCTCTTACCCAGACCACCCCCTCCCCCCTCTATCTACAGCCAGTCTTGCCCCGCAGCCTAATGAGCGCGTTTGTGCAAGGGGCCAGCACGGCCTGGCAGCCACCATCAGATAACCTTGGCGATCGAATGCGTGTCGTCAGTTGGATCATGCTCAGTCTGTCCACTGTTTTTGTCGCCCTGCGTGTGTACTGCAAGACGCTGAACGCCCGTGGGCTTTGGTGGGACGACTACATCTTGCTGTTAGCATATGTGAGTTCACCCAGGCCTCTAGGCAGTCTACCCCAGAAGCTATACTAACAGCAATTTGCCACCCCGGCCCCCTATACATAGGTTATCTTTGTGGCCAACGTATGCATGACAGAGTTCAATGCGCGGATTGGCATGGGCACGCACATATACTATATTGACGTCACGGATCTCTCTCGCCTTGCTCTCCTTGGCAACATCTCTGGCTTCATTTCCATCTTTGCGTCGATATTTAGCAAAGTTTCCTTCGCCGTAACACTGCTACGGATTACCAAGGGCATTTGGCGTGGTATTGTATGGACTTGCATCGTTACAACTATGATGTCAATGAGTGTCAGTGCTGTGTTCATCTGGGTTGACGCCGGAAGCGAAGCATCAGTAGGCTACGGTATTTTCAGCGCAGGTAAGTTCTTCCCATCCGCTTAGTGACTGTCCACCCGGCTTATGTTACATGTACAGCATTGTCTGGGATGATCGACCTGCTCCTCGCTATGTTACCATGGAAAATTATCTGGGGCCTTCAGATGCAGACAAAGGAGAAGATTGGCGTCGGTGCGGCGATGAGCATGGGGATGTTGTAAGTCGTCTAGTCCTCATACTCTATTCTTCCAGCCCCAACTAACACCCGCCTCCAGTGCCTGTGTCACGGCTTGTGTCAAAGCCTCAAAAGTCCCTTCGCTCGGTAGTGGTGACTTTACGTGTAAGTTGGCCCCGCTATACGAGGCCTCATCTCTTTTCTTCTGTGCTACTTGGTAATGGCTGACATCCCGTATTTATGATGCTCTATAGACCACGGTGCCGAGCTCGTCATCTGGGCCGCTGCCGAAGTTGGAACCTCGATGATGGCCGCGTCCATACCAGTCCTACGTGTGTTAATTACGCGCATGAAGACTACTTACCTAAACTCGGGCGAGAAACGATCCCACCCACATTTCGATCGTAGCGGTAATAGCGGCGGCTCGAAGGGTGGGACACTCTCAGGCTCAGGCAGACGTTCAAGGCTCTTCGATCCTGATGAGGATGTTTTAGTGACGAAAACGCAGAGTGAGACGGCTATGAGTGACACGACATGTCCGGATATTCAGCGTCCAAGTACAAGTAGGACAATGACTATGGGGTATAATGATGGCCACGACCTCCAACATTCGGATGAGGGCCTTGAGTTGAGCAAAGTAGAGCATATAGTATAAACGCGACAAGACAGATATATGAACCTATTACCTAGCGTCCAGCACTCCAAAGCAGATTCACTTCTTAGTCGTGCAGGATGCGCCCTTTTGAGATGGATTAATGGTGTTTCTCATCCATCCACTTAAGCATTATAGCA
The DNA here is from genome assembly GCA_002018265.1 of Ceratocystis harringtonii. Taxonomy (NCBI): domain Eukaryota; kingdom Fungi; phylum Ascomycota; class Sordariomycetes; order Microascales; family Ceratocystidaceae; genus Ceratocystis; species Ceratocystis harringtonii. The sequence goes on along the minus strand of MKGM01000073.1, from coordinate 36,350 downwards.
ATACACACATGCGCTGACCCTTCCTTCTCGCCAAATAGCAGTCATGGCTAGCAAGTAACCTAACCATCCGTTCGCTATACCTGTTTACGTATGTGGCCCTGGACCATACTTTCCTAAGATCTCAATTTCAGGCGTTTTGTAGACAGCCCAGTCCTCGGCCAGTTCCGGTTCACCAAAAGGTTTCAATGCTGCAATTCGCAGTGCATACTTGCCGGGCTCAATCTGGCTACCATTCGTCAGTTTCCCAAACCAGAAAAAGGTTCTCTTGTAGCCAGTGTAATCAGCATTGCGGGGCATGTTGAGCTCAGGAAAATCAAATGTGTCGTTAGGGTCTGAAGAGTTTTTGGTTGTGTCAAAATATACATTTTTGCTGCGCTTCCAGTAAGTTGCAGAGCCAAGGTAGCCCTTGGACCCAACGACAGGAGGGTACTCCCAATCTGACTCCTTGAAACCAGGCTCGTAGACCTATGAACTTTGTTAGAACCCATCGCTTTGAGAGTATCCTCGGCATCACGCAATGCAAGGGACGCAACACAGTGGCCAGACCATACATAGAGTCTGCCTTATCATAGACTTACATCAAACCGCAGCTGGCGGGTTCCCCACTTTGCGCGGGTCTCAAGAGACAGAAACGGCATGCTTGCGTTCCACACGTCATTGTTCCAGGCGGTGTAGTTCCAGATGTCAACAGCCTTTTTGGTGATGGTTGCTCGTGGCCAGCCGTCCATCCAAAAGTTGTCAAACTCCTTGCGAAGATCTGCTGCCAAACCCATGTAGGGGATGCCATGCACTTCTTTAGTGCTTGTTTTGATGACAAGTTTACCGCCGTACACCGGGAGAACTGTACCATTTTTTACATCTGGCGGCTGAAAGTCGACACTGAGGTTGGCTGACTGGCCTGGCCCTAACGTCATGCCGCCTGGAATAGCGGCCACAAGAGGTATATTAACTGGCGAGAGTTTGTCGAATGATTTTATCATGGGTGTTTTCAGATCCTTATTCCATGGGTCGAGCATCTCAATGCCTGCGGCAGCTTGGATTTCAAACGTGTAGCTCACATCGACGTCGTCATTGTTGGTGATGAAAAAGTTGTGTGTTCCTACAAAATTAGCGGTGTCATTCAACGCCATCATTTTTGCAGTGACCTTGGTTCTAGACTCAAACAGACTCTCTGCATTCACAAGACCTGCGCCAACCTGTATTGGCGGTGCATATGAGGGATTGATCTGATCCCACCAATGCACCGACCCTGCAGTTGACCGCAGCCGCTGCGTGATATCGATGCCTGCCTTCGAGCCCCGCGTGCTCCGGCCGCCAAAGACCGACGCATACAATGCAGCTACACCAGCAACATATGGCGTTGACATACTTGTCCCACTAAGAATGCCGTACGAGTCGGTTGGAAGTGTGCTCCAAATAGTTCCACCGGGGGCTGCAATGTCAGGCTTCAGCTTAAGATCATACAAACCACCCCACGAACTGAAGCGCGAAGGGAGACTGGCATACTGGCGGCTAATTCCAACAACGTCTTTTGGTCCCTTTGAGAAATCAGCCGTGATTTTGACGCCAGAAGAGTAAGCAGCAATTATCGACTGGCCTGCTGCCTCCTCAATCAAGCCCACCTGGGTAGTGTAGTTGTTGGTATAGAGCGCAGACATTGGGCCGCCGTTATTGTATATGAGCATCTTTTTTGCACCCAAAGCCGCAAGGTTTAGCTGTTTCGTCTTCATGGGACATCCACCACGGCGGACTAGAGGAATCTTGCCAGTGAGATTAAATGACCCCACTGCATATGGCGCACATGCTTCATCCTCAATTGATGTGTTAAAATTTAGTGGAACAATCGGCCAGTTTACAACCGAGGTAGCAAACCAAACGACAGAAGGTACATATCCAATTTTAACCTTTCTCGTGCTGTTGCCCGAGGAAAAAGTCGCTGTCATGGCAGGCTGAGCCGATATTTCGCCTTCCACAGACGCCACTGACAGTACGTTCTCAGCTGACGCGCCTGATGTACCGTAGAATGGGCCAGCGGCACCATCGTTGCTAGCAGCAATGGTAACCACAATCCCTTTCTCCTTTACCAGGCGATCAGCAACATCAGCCCAGGCATTCTCGGACCAGCCGAGAATGCTCCCAACACTACAACTGATGATGTCGACCTAGAAATAGTTAGCATCTCTGCTGGGACGTATAAACGGAGATTCCTTACCCCATCAGCGTCGGCACGGAGGAAAGCATCAATCAATGTCGCTTCATCTGTATCCTTCGAGGATGAAAACACTTTATATGAATATAGTGTTGCATTTGGCGCCACTCCGTGCCAGCTACAGCTGTTGTTAGCACCGTTTTAACGAATTTTTTTATCTTGCACTTACTTTGGACTCTCTCCAGCAAGAATTCCAGCGACATGTGTTCCATGAAACTGCATTTCAAAGGGATCGTCGTCGGGCGTCTTTAAGCCGCTGTCTGGCCAGTCTGCAAAAAAAAAAAAGAAAACACGCAGGGTGAGTGGTTGGTATAGACACTAGGAATGGGGGGCTAAAGCTCACTTCCATCGCCAACAAGGTCATAGCCACCGGCAATTTTGCATCCCTCTCCATAGCATCCGCCAAGCTGTGGTTGTTAGCATGTTTGCCCTATCGTAGGATGGGAAAGCGTAATGTCTTACAGCAGGGTGGTTATATTGTATACCAGTGTCGATAACTGCAATCTTGATGCCTTGGCCAAAGATGCCTTGGTCATGCAATTTCGATACACCGGTGATCATGTGCTGTGAATACTCGGGTGATCTTGCATCATCCGCAAACTTGGTCACCACTTCTTCTGTATTTAACGTGACCATCCGGTTTATCCAGACATTCTCGATGCCTTCTAGGGCGAGAATATCGCGGCGTGTTAATACCGAGCTCTCGATAGAAGCCCCCTTGAAAACATCGGAATCATATGTTTGCAGTACCCTTAGATCTGTATCGCGAGCCAAGAGAGGGCTCGATTGGTGTGTCTGAGCGGTGGTGGTTAAGGATGAAAGTTGGCATTTGTTTGAGTTGCAGGGGACGGAAAGCATGACTTACCTTTGAGAACTCGACAATGTAGTTGTGGACCTGGGCCAAGGAAATCCCTGGAGCCACCAGCAGAGTCAGCAAGAGCGCCTGCAAATGCATAATTCACAGCAGTGGGCCAGCGGTAGGGTAGCTCTGTGATTGTAAGTCGAAAGAGTGAAATACAGCTGGGACTCACATAAACATCGATACGGGCAAGACTTGTCCTATTTAATAGAATCAGGCTATGCGGGTAGCAGTAGCAGCAGCCGTTCATGTTAAAGATGTCTCGAATACCCCTTGAAGGTCGCTGGAATTCTAGCAATTCATTACCGTCCCTGTAACCCCCTTGGATTCTGCACTTTGGCGGGAACAAGGCCGCAATACCCCCGACTTGTGGAAATTAGGTCGGGTAACTTGGTACACAATGTGTCTAGTATTCGAGTCGCCGAATTAAAGTGATTGTTGTCCGGTTGCGCGAGAAAAGGGAAAAAGGAAAACGGAAAAAAAGTCCTGTATCGTGCTGGTCTGTATTCACTCTGTTAGCTAGTTTCACTGTGCATCAAAAAGGCAATCTGTACAACGGCCAAGGAACGCCTCTAGACTTCTATTGCCCCTTGCAGACTGGCGGACCGAAGGCTGTATCTCGGTTTTGGGGGCTTCATCATGAAACTCGGGCAGTTCGTCACGGGAAAGTACGATGAAGCTCATGACGAAGGTGGCTGCACAAGTGGCTGCCCAAATCTTCCTTTTCCTTTGCTTTTCAAGCCCCTACACGTCCGATTCTTTAGCCGCCCATAGATAGAGATGAAGTGGGGACATATTAAGACAGCATCGCACCTGTCGACCCTACTTCAACTGCACATGCGTAGCATATGCAAGAACTTGCAATGCAATTATCCTTGGCAATTTGCAGGACCGCAGCCCTGTGATACTGTACGTCAAACAACGATGCCATGCTTGTGTCACCCGAGAATACGCAGTGTCTTCAGCCTTGTTCCAAATTTTCCATCGACACTGCAAAGGCGGGACGCATTTGAGAGTCTCACATATACAGCATTGTATGAGGCCACTGCGGCGCCAGGCCCGCCCGCCCTCCCAGGTAGCATGCGATGCATTGTTTGCCCTGGGAAGAAGCCCACCAGACTGCACCACCTATCCTAACCCTAGTTGACCAGGAAGTCATTGAGAGGTCTCGGCTTTTTACCTAAAGCCGTAGTCGGCGTGCGGCCAGTGTTTCGCTGCGTTTGTGGCCACGGAGCTTAGGCCAGCTCGGGTTGTTTGATGTAGATTTCCCTGGTGATTCGACTAGCGGTTCGCTTGGTGATTGACTAATGGATTGTCTCGACGGTATTCCGATAGACATTGAAGATCCGTGATCTGCAGTATCTAACAAAGAAGGATGAATAGCATCAATGATGTGAACAGCAGTCGCTTAATATCACAGTCACCACAATCAAGTCACAGTTGTCGGGATTCAATTTGGTCGTGTGCGTAGCTTTAGGTACCCATCTAGGACTAGGCTGTCTGTGTCTGGGTTCCCACTGCCTTACATGTCACATCTGCAATTTCACAACGGAGTAATGGGCGCACCCAACTATTTGTCGCGCTTTTGATTCCAAGTCTAAAGAGCACGAGCAAATAATAAAAATCCACGATGCAGAAAATTGAAAGAAAAACAGGAAAATTTGGAAGAAAAAAGAAAAAAGAAAAAAAAACCTCCCGATGGACGTTGGTAGAGCTTTGCCTAAGAAATACCGTCGAGCTTGTGACCTAGCCCTAACCCTAAGCCCGGCAATGAAAACTCAATAGCAGTTCCTTTGTTTTCTGCCTCCCTGCCCCGCTACCGGATTCTAGCTTCAGGGCGGGCAGACAGCCTGTCTGGACCGCGACAAAATCCTCTCGTCTACTGTTCACTGCAAAAAAGGATATATGTCAAAGGTGCAAGGAAGGAGCAAGTCAGTGCTTCACTCTATTGACACTGTTAACAGGGCAATAACTCGGTTCGCAAGTGATCTTTGTTTACTTGTGATATAGTTCTTTCTTGCTTATCACAAAGACAAACCTCCTTTCTGTCCTTCACGTAGTCTCCTTTCCCTCCGGCCTTCGCCTTCCTCGTCCTTATAAATCTGTGGCATTTTGCTCTTCTTCTTGCTTCTTCCAGTTCTTTATATTCTCTTGCTTTGATACCCCTCTTCTTTTTATCTTTCTTCTTCCTGCCTTCCCCTTCAAAAGCTAAAATGGCCGACTCAAAGGTTTACCGAGCTAGTACCACCGCCCCCGTCAACATTGCCGTTGTCAAGTGAGTTGAAGTGACCCGTTTTTGCTTGGCATGCTACTAGATCATCCAATGCACATGTTTTTCAAAGTCAAATGACTTGCTATTGTTAACACGTAGCTGCGTCCCTTGCTAGGTACTGGGGCAAGCGCGATCCCAAACTCAACCTCCCTACCAACAGCTCGCTGTCAGTTACTCTGTCGCAAGACGACCTTAGAACCCTGACTACTGCGTCCTGCTCTGCCTCATATCCCGCGGAAGATGTCTTGATTCTCAATGGCGAAAAGTCGGATGTCTCCGGTGCTCGCACCCAGGCTTGCCTACGCGAGCTCAAGGCCCGTCGTGCTTCCCTTGAGGAGAAGGATGCCTCGCTGCCCAAGCTGTCGACTCTCCCCCTGCGCATCGTCTCTGAAAATAACTTCCCCACTGCTGCCGGCCTCGCCTCCTCGGCCGCCGGGTTTGCGGCTCTGGTGCGCGCCATTGCCGATCTCTACGAGCTCCCCGATACCCCCTCCCAGCTTTCGCTAATTGCCCGCCAGGGCTCCGGATCTGCTTGCCGTTCGCTGTTCGGTGGCTACGTTGCCTGGAGAATGGGCGACAAGGAGGATGGCTCCGACTCTATGGCTGACCTTGTTGCTCCAGCTGAGCATTGGCCCGAGATGCGTGCCTTGATCCTGGTTGTTAGTGCCGGCCGAAAGCTGGTCCCTTCAACCTCTGGTATGCAGCAGACCGTTGCTACCTCTGGCATGTTCAAGCAGCGTGTTGCTGAGGTCGTTCCCGCCCACATGGCTGCCATGGAGAAGGCCATTGCCGAGCGCGACTTTGAGAAGTTTGCCGAAGTCACCATGCGTGACTCCAACTCATTCCATGCCACCTGTCTCGACACCTACCCGCCGATCTTCTATCTGAATGACTATTCCAAGGTCGCTATCCGTATTGTGCAGATGATCAACGAGGCTGCTGAAAAGACTGTTGCCGCCTATACCTTTGATGCTGGTGCCAACCCTGTCATCTACTACCAGGAGGCGGACTCTTCTGCTGTTGTCGGTACGCTCTTCTCTGCTCTGCAGACGGCTACTGGCTGGAAAGAGCCCAGTGTTTATGCCTCCATGAACCCCATTGTCGCTCTAGGCGATCTCGCCCCCACTTTGGCCGAGGGTGTCCAGCGTGTCATCATGACTGGCGTTGGCCAGGGCCCGCAGAAGACGGATCAGTTCCTCGTCGGCGAGACTGGCGATATTCTGAAGGCCTAGGTTTACGGTCCAGCTGTCTGCATGCTATCCTGCATCGTGTCGTGCTCGCCACGAACATATTTTATACTTTTAGAATGTAATGAGATTAGTAGCAGTCACGTCATGGCTTGTCTTGACGAGGTATTGGACAATTCCGCTTGGTATTTTGTACCATTTTATTGCATATGAACGTGAATCTATCTGTATGTAATTATGTTTGTTTATGCATAAGCCTGTATATAGGTTGCATTTTAGCAAAATGCTGTTTCCATTTTATAACGGCTCAATCTACGTTTATGCGACCCCATTATAGGAGAGCACCAGAAGACTGAACGTCATCGAGCAACCAACTAACCAACGCTACTGGCAACCGTTTTCTCTGTGCCTCTTGAGAAGCAACTGCCTATCCAATCGCGACAAAATTTTCACTCGAAAGACAAGCCACGTAACTCATTTTCTAATCTCATCCTATTGATACGAAATCCTCTGCAGCCTTTGTTTCTATTTGCCTCATTCCGATAACAAAGCCATTGAGCTTCCACACTAACCCGTCCGCCTAAGAATCGTTGAAACATCGCTCATATCCTACTAGAATGGCGCGTCTAGCCGCAGCCCCCGCGGCAGATCCTGTTGCGCTTCAACGCCGCAAGAAAAGCATGCGTTCTAGCGAAGACGGACGCCTCGACAAGAGTCTCAGTCCCCGCAACGATCATGACAAGAAGTGCATTAGCAACGAGTGCTTGGCTCAAAAGCCCTTTGAAAGCGATGCTAGGGTTGAAGTCGAAGAAATCGACCGGTCCGGCGTGCTCCAGCGCAAATGGACCCAAGAGTCAGATGAATCAATGGCATTGGTGAGCTTGTCTTGAGTTTGTTCTTTTTCGTATTATTCCCTGGTTCTAACAAGCTCTCAAGGTTTATGCTATCGATGGTAGCAACCGGCTCCAGGGTCTCAATCTCTCCCAGATAAAGCGGGCGCTTTCGGACTCGTTTTTGCCTGTGGGCTTCCCGCATTCTGTTACATCAGACTACTTGGCCTATCAAACCTATGATTCTCTGCAGGCTTTCTTCTCAACGATAAGCTCGTTGCTATCTAGTCGAGCGCTGCTTGAGGGTCTTGGGGTTGGTAACGCTGAGTCATCTGCAACTTACGCTCTCATTCTGACTATTTTCCGCGACGCAATCTCGCGCCTCGCAACCATCGCCTTTGCGCACAGAGCCGGCCTGGCTATTGAACCCGAGTGCAAGCGCTTCCGCTTTTTGGCTGATCTCTTCAATGATACGGCTTTCTTTCTGGACTTGCTCTCGCCTGCCCTCCCATCTCTCATCAAAATCCTTGTCCTATGCACGTCGTCTGCTTTGCGTGCAATGTGCGGAGTAGCTGCCGGGTCCAGCAAGGCCGCGCTTTCATCGCATTTTGCCAAACAGGACAACATGGCCGAGCTGAATGCCAAGGAGGCGAGCCAAGAAACTGCTGTTGGCCTGATTGGATTGCTCATCGGCACTCTGATCGTACAGGTTTTCCAAGACCGGCACACAGTCTTTTGGTTGATGATCCTACTGGTCTTGGCTCATTTGTACATGAACTACTGCGCCGTTAGGTCTGTCAATTTGACCGTTCTCAATCGTCAGCGCATGACGCTATTGTACCAGTCATTTCTTCGTTCTGGTCGCTTGCTGACACCCGCTGCGATAGGCGATATGGAGAGTATCTTGCTATGGACGCCCATTGTACATAATAGGTACGACAAGCCAGTTGCCCGTGTCTCGTTTGCTAGGTGCTACAAAGACCTCGTTTCTAGCAGGGGCCGTGAGGTCATGACTCGCGGGGAAAAGTTCATAATCTGGATTCACGACGGCAAAGGCAACGACCTGTACGAAATTAGAATCATGCTTAAGGATGAGGCTGGGCATGTTGACGCTCTCAAGGCCTGGACGGTTGCGATGGACAAGGCATGGATGTTGGACAGACAATGCGTTCCTGATGACTTGCTCTACTCAGCAACACGGCTAGCAAACTACTTTGAGCCTCACACTAAAACCCAGAAAGAGTCCGAAACTGCTGCTAGTCGAAACCGCCTTGGCTCTGGCTGCGGGGATCAGTTCATATCGGAGTTGCGGGATATGGGATGGAATATCGATGCTGCAGCATTTGAAACGGGCACTCCTGTGCGCCTAAGGGTGACCGCCACCGACAAGAAAACCAGTTGAAGTTTAGAATATAGGGCAGAAATAGGACAGACAGACTGAGTGAGGCAGCAGACTAGGTCACCGAAATTTGAGCAATAATGTACAAATATTATGAGTTGCTAACGTCTGTGATAAGCATGCAACGCATGCAGGCACGCGACGTACTTTTCCGGACGGACGGTCGACATGGGAACTTGGATAGAGATATAATGTAGCATCTGGCTTATCAAAACCAAGCCCTATCACCTTGTCCAGGGACTTTGGCAGCCGTCTGACAGATTCTTGAGTTATAACCTACCTTGCCAAATATTATACAGCGCCATTCTCCCGCCGGCGCTGACCTTCCCTGACCGCCACTTCTTGACAATTTAGCCACCAACTACGTATTAATGTTTTTCTCGTCAACCCAATTACACCCTCAATATACACTCACCTTGCCTCCGTCCCGTAGCTTGGTCTCTTTTGCTCTTCAATAACGCATTGTCATGCATTATTATTGCCTCCGTTCCCTTTGGAAGTGACTTGGGCGCCTCAATAGTTGATGATGGATTGCTGCTTTAATGCGACATGACCCGTGTTTCGACACCTTGGAGGCCCATGGGCTGGGGTAGCCAGTCTCGTCATTAGCCGGCGTTGGAGCCCGTGACTGCATATCAACCTTTAATACGACAAGGGAGCAATTCCGGCCCTTTAAACCCCTTTCTTGATATTGCTCTTTGTCATGACCGCTTTATATGTGGCTTGAAAGGCTTAAAAAGGTCGGTTTTGGAAACATGGGGTTACTGGGCACCAGATCAGATGCTTGATTTCTCGTCTTTATGATTTTTTGAGCGGCCCAAAGCACTCGGCATCGGTGCGATGGGGTAGGCGGGATGAATGAGACGGCATACACATCGTGGCAATATCTCCCAAGATTGACCGAGTGGTGGTAAGGGCTTGTAGTGCAAGAATGGCTCTCGCTTTGGTATTGGATTGTAGCGTGTTAGGGAGTGAAGATATAGTTGATGAAGTGAAAGGTTTAGCGGAGGCGGGAAAGGTGCCTCACCTGCTTGGGTGCATCGCATGTTTATCATGTACACTAATGAAATAGGAGTGCTTTATTTTTTTTCAACCCCAGGTACAGGATAATAATAATCCTGACCTCCAATACCCCATCATCAATTTCTATCCCCCAGTTCCTATAAACGCCAGAAAAACAAACAGGCCCAAATATAATACAGTATACTACACAGCATGGCTTCTTCAAGATAGTCCTGCGCAGCGCAAGATTCGCATCTTCACCCCCTCCCACGAATTGAGCTTTGGTCGCACGTCGAGATAGAAGCTCAACTGACCATCCGGCTTGGGCCGGCCAGGATAGAAGTCGATGACATACTCAATGGTATGCCCGCACCGGTCTACCACCCAGTCGTGTCTATCAAAGGGAGCCTGATATCCCAAAAGCGTATTCCACCTAGCCTTAGGCGTTAACTTTGTGCTCAAGCCGGAGAACGAATGGAGGCGGGGCACGTCACACGCCGTTCCAGCGAGGTACGGCTTCTCCCATTCCTTGATCTCCTGCCACGCGCGCTCGTTGACAGCATTGTGGATAGGCACCACGGTCCTCATGTCAGCCGCACGCGCATCGTGGCCCTTGCGCTTCATAGCATCGAAAAACATCTTTTCCGATGGGTAAATCCAATTACCCGAAACAGGATCCGCACCACTCTCGATTTCATGGTTCGACGGCTGGGCCACATTGTCAGTCAGTGGTGCTGAAGCGCGTGGAATTGTCGAGACTTCTCGGTCAAGGCCGAGGCCGAGATGAGACTGTGTCGATTTACTTGTCTGGCGGGCTGTAGTATCGCGTGAAGTTGTTGATGGGCTGGATACGAAGGGCACATAGGACCAGAGCGTTGAAGACCAGGAGTGTGCAGCGTCCGAGGTAGTAGCGGCGGGTGTAGTTGGCATCAGGTGTAGACTATCACTGGCAGCTTTAGCAGCGGTGTTGGCAGCGCGGGCCTGTTTCAGCCATGCCTCGCGGGCATTGTGGTCTACGGGGCATGCGTCGGCAGAGCCAGAAGCTGGGGACGTTTCGACGGTAGAGACGGGTTTCGAATCCATACTTTTATGATCGACCGGGCAAGTGGCAGATGTGCCTTTGATAGCAGCCATAGCCTTGTGGTCCACAGGACAGACCTCGGAAGTGCCCGCCATCAGGCCTCGTGGATCTGCGTATGCTTGGGCTTGAAAGTAGACGTATCGAATACTTGAAAAAAAGAAAAGACGCGATTTCGTCAGGTGCAGAGAGGCTGCGGTATTGCCTGGGTGTTTATAATAAGGCTTTCAAGACAAAGCAGTTGGAGAAAAAAAAAAAAAAAAACCACCCGCCTTAGTGTCTAGCCAATCATATTATGATATTATAAGCAGTAGCACAGTGAGATAAACAGTGTTTATTGCGGCTTGTACACAGGTACACAGGCAGCACACTGTTCTAGCACTGTGCTGTGATTGACGTCACCGGCATGATATACTGCATGTGTCCACTAACCTCTTCAATTGACTACCATCATATATCTCCAATATCCCACTAGCTTTGTTTTAAAGAGCTGGCCCCTCCCACATCTCGCGACGCAATCGCACCATCCAAGCTTGTTTGTGCGGGAAAGTTACTTGTCTCTCCTGGTGGAAGAGGTTCTGCTGCAACAGATTGAGGAACCTAGTAAGCCAACGTTAGCACCAAAGATCGCCTATGGCATTCGCAGAGCGAAAGAACTTACCTTGTGTTATCTACACGTGGCTCCAAGCAAACACTCATAGTCCGGCTATCATCCAGCAGACACCAATGTGCCAGACTACTTAACCAGTATGGCACACGTCCTCTCGCCCAGTCCTCGCCCACAAACACATGTAATCCACGGTCAAAGTCAGCCGCAGCTTCTCCGCCAACATGCTGGCCCAGAATGTCTTCCTTGACCCAGTATATCTGAAAAAAGCCAAAAGGGACTCCGTCCCACATGCCAATCACAGGGAAGCTGTGCGGACTGGTGAGAGCTGACGGTAGAAAGTCGTCGGTGTATTCACCCCAAAACTCCTTGACGCGTGGTTTAGCCATCCACATCTTGATCAGCTCGGTATCCGACATGGCGGAGAGATGGATGTTAGAATCCAGTCCTGGCCCCTTCGGCCCGGCATATAACACAGGCTCTAGAGATACGGAGGGAACGCGGAAGGCCAGGTACTGATTTACGCTGTGAATAAATCGGGTGTAGAATATCTCGCCCATCTGCGGGGGCTTCGGGCGCGCTGGGTGACGAATTCCGTTGCTCATTACATACATCAGTGGCGGGGGCATATAGTAAGATGGCAAGTGTGCATGGGGGGGCTGTGAGGCATGTGAGGCAGTCGTTTTCAGCACAGGTTCGAGGCTGTACAGGAACTTTTGCGGAGAGATCTGCCAAAATGCCCTGCGTGCCACAAACAGCATGTCCCATCCAGTGTTTTCCGCAGTGCCCACCAGCGTGTTCGTGGCCATGACCAAGCCCATGCGCTCCAGCTCTACGACCAGGCGATGGTCACGGAATACGCCATCACGCAGGATGCTAACTCGCCACTCGCCAAGGGGCTTTCCGCCAAGAGGTGTAGTCTTTGCTGCAGCCGGCCAAGTCATTTTGCTCGGCTGTGGTTGGTGAAAATACCAGTACAAGGTGATCCATAGCATCATAGCCACCTGTCTAGCAAGCGGGGCAGTACTAACTGGCGACAAGATGGAGGAGATGTGTAAATAGTCGTCCTGGAGCGTGGGTTTCTGGAATGCGCGAGGCGTTGCGGGCCTAGCGGTCGGCTGCTTCTCATTGCCTGGCAGACCTGGTGGTGACAGCGGGCTGGCCGCTGGCTCAGCAGGAAGCTCATCGTGAGTGATGATATCCACAGCCCATTCAAAGGAGAAGGCACTGGAATCGTCAGCTGCTTGGTACTTGAAGAGCAAGCCGGACGAAGTTGCAGTGAGCGCAAAAGTCTGGCCGTCTGGCAGACGAAGGGGCTCGCTAGCCATAATGAATACAGAAAGCAGAAGAAAAACAGATGAAGGCGGTTAGTGATATCACGTCCTCAGGGCCTTGACGAAATCTTGATATCCCTGTTAAGCAACACCCTTTGTTTGTCCTTTTTGAAGGCACCAAACCAAGCGTTTTATATCAAAATCCTACTTCAGCCTTCCCGAAGTAAAATATAATTCACACCATCGATCGATCGCATTTTTTTTCCCCATTGAAAGCTATAGTTTCTGCCTTATGGGGGGGAAAAAATGCATGAACAAGGTCACGGCCTCTAGTTACTGCCAGCCACCAAAGCATAAGCTCACCACCCAGCCAGGAATATATAGACAGCACGCACGCATTGAGCTTCCAGTGGAGTTAGATTAATGCGCATTTTGCTGTGGGTGTCAAATGAAGAGCTCTGGGTTACAAAGCAAGCAGTTCGGCCATGGCGCGTTTTGATGGGCCAGGGCGAAGGTCAAAGCCAGGTCAGCTCGAAGATGGAGTGCTAAGACGTGAGGTCAGGGAATGGAAAATTCCAAGGCAAGTCTGGTGATTTGACACATTGTGGCCTTAGGGCGCATTTGGCCCGGTCTGATGAGATATACATGATGCGTAGTTGGTGGGAAAAAGAAACAACGAGACAAGTGCTAGTTCCACGCCAAGGGCGACGGTCATAGTCAGCATGTGGGAGGTCTGTTAGGGTTTTTGCGACCATGGAAAGGGTTAGTGCTCCAACACAACACTCCAACATCATCAAGCCCTTGACCTCAGTGGAACAGCCGGTCCGAATACTCTTCGTGTTGTACCGAGACATCGGATATATTGAGGTGCTGTATGAGATTATATTCTACAGAAAATGCGCAAGGGTCAAACAGAAAGACAAGAATACACAAGCAAAACCTCATCTTCCTTTAGTATACAGACACAGACTGTGTATCTTCCGGGCCCGCAACTACCCCTCAGCCACCGCCCTCTAACATCGCATCATCATATCATGCCAGTACTATGCTAGTAACTACGACAGCTTGCCGCAGGTTAGCCACGGCCGCCATTGTAGTCGGCACCGCCAGCCTTGCGCAGACGTGCCACAATGTCCTTTTCATTCAAGTCTGAGCGAGTATCGGCATCAACCTGGATGCTATGATGCGACAAAACCTTCTTGACTTCGCCGCTCTCAATGCTGACACGTGCCTTGCGCATGATCTTGGTGTTCTGGCCAATCCAGATAATTAGGGCAAACTTGACGCGCGTGCTCTCCGAGTCATTGGCATACTCCTGCCGCACGTAGGCATACTGCACCTGGTCATCCTGCAGTTCGCCGACCAGTTCAGCCAAGCCACCGCTTCCGGTCTTAATCAAGCCCAGCTTCTTTGTGTCAGGCAAATCGCCAACCAGGAGCCAGTTGATTGAGTCCTTGTCAGAGCGCACGGCGTCGTAGGCCGTGGAGATTTCGGGAGAGTTCATTGTATCGAGGGGAGGGGTTGTTCTGGCTCACCGGGCGGGGAGTCGCAGGAGACAGACAGGGAGGGATCGGGGGATACGGCAGGCCAGGAGGTTGGCTTTAAAAGATCAGTGGATTTTTGCGTATCTTGTCGTCCAGAGCAGAGTTCAGGGTGTTGAGCAGCAGGAGGAGAGCCGGGTAGCCAAGCAAAGGACAAGGCTAGAAGTTGCACAGAACCAACAAAGAAAATAAAGAAAAGAAAAAAAAAGGGCTGGAAAAAGAGGGAAAAAAAAAAAAAAGAGCGATTATCGTGAAACGTAAAGCCGAAAGAGACTTCAGCCAAAAGATGACAACAGCCTCTGATCTTCCATCCAAAGCTATAGGCCATGTGAAGCCACAGAGGCCGGTCAAGGGGGAGGAGGGGACCAAGCCCCGTTTGATGCACTGTCTCGTCCAATGGACAGAAGCCCCGCATATTATGCACGTATACCAAATATAGAGTAGGGTTCATTAGGGTTAGTGTCACACTGGAGGTCGAGGGACATGGAGAAACTCTTCTCCCCGATGCCCAAATTCTACCTCAAAGCTAAGTCTATGCTTCGGGTTTCATGTTTGGAGGAAATGGAGAAACTCCATCTACCACTGTGCCGGCAAGTCTCTGGCTCTCCATTTGTTTTTGTTTCTAATTTGAGAGCATAAAGGGGCAAGCGAGTGTTTCGAGCGAGCCAGGGTCCTTCCCTTACTCAAGTCCATGGCCAGGAGAGAAGGCTAAGAGCCTGCAATTCTTAGTGTGGCACAGCAACTTGAGAGCCAATTCACCGGTAATTCGTGTTGATGATATCGCAGATTCTGTGAAGTGAAAAACCTTGAGTGTCCTGGGACTGAGGTGCTGGGGAGAACGCAATTGCAAGTACAAGACAGGCAGACGTTACCAGGTGCTCGACCCGTCCGTCAAGTCTCGAAGTCTCGTCTATCAAGGAGCCGATTGTGTGCCATGTTGCGGAAAGGAGGCATTGCTGGCTTTGCTAGAGGTGCCACGCTTTGCTCAGCTACCTTTCTTTAGTGGATAACACTAAAAATGGAAGTCCAAGTCCAAGTCCCACTCCCGCCGCCATCTACTTATATGCTTTACCACATGTCGCTTTCGGCCAACAGATTTCCTTCTTTTCCACCTTTTTCCCTTTTTTGCGCTTTTCATTGTCTTCCTCTTCCTGTCCTTTCCTTGTATCTTTTTTGCATAGCGTTCTATTAATCATATTTCCTTTGTCTTGACTTAGCTGCATTTCTTCTTGCTCATCGGCGATTGCAAACCCCTCCATCTTCAGCCTTTGCTTTTCTTCTAGAATATCATTCGCAAATCCTCCCATCCACTCACGCACGGCACGGTGATCACTCCAGTACTGTGATACACAACACTAATCCCATCGACACACAACACAGTCTTACCAGCTCGCCCTTCTTTAGACAGGCCTGCCTCTATAGTCTCGCTTGCCACCACAGCGACCATGTCTCTGTAACCAAATACCAGGACTCGTTTCCGTGTATCGCGTCCCTCCTCCCCTACTTCTCATCTTGCTTCTTGAACCCATCTGTTCATCAGCATGGCTGCGCTGTCACAATATGACTACATCTTTGCCATCACTCTGGGATTCTCCATGTTGGATGCATGGAACATAGGTATATAACCCTAACCCTACCCACTTACACGTTAACATCTCACTCCTCCATCACCCTCTCTGCTCTGTGAATAGCGCTAACTCGCTCCATCTCGCCAGGTGCTAATGATGTCGCGAATTCGTTTGCTACCTCCGTCTCCTCACGGTCTCTGACCATGAAACAAGCCATGTTCATTGCCTCTATCTGCGAGTTTTCTGGCGCTGTATCCGTTGGTTCTCGTGTCTCTGATACCATCCGCACCAATGTCATCCAGCACGACTATTTCAAGGACCATCCCAGCGTACTGCTGCTCGCCATGATGTGCACCCTGATCGGCTCTTCCACCTTTCTTACAATCGCCACGCGCCATGGCTTTCCTGTGTCGACTACACATTCCATCATGGGCGGTATTTTGGGCGCCAGTACCGCGGCCATGGGCATGTCAGATATCAACTGGGGTATCCACGGTGTTTCGCAGGTCTTTGTTGCCTGGGTTGCGGCGCCGGGAATTGCTGGAGTCCTAGGTACTATTCTGTTCTTGTTAACGAAGAACATCGTGCTGGTCAAGAAGAACGCGGCCAAGATGGCCCTGTACACGGTGCCGTTTTATACCTTTATCACAGTCGCGGCCGTGTCAAGTAAGCAAAGCACGCCCACATCTTCCTGACATCCAATTGAAAGGCCTATGGCTAGATAGATGACTAATGCTGCGATTTTTCAGTGCTCATTGCCCTCCATGGTATCCAATTTCATAAAGATCTTAGCAAAGCAGAGATACTAGGCTCCGTGTTTGGTACTGCCAGCACTGCCACCGTTCTCTGTATCGTCTTTCTGATACCCTACATGTGGCGCAAGATCCTCTACGAAGACTGGACGCTGCGCTGGTATGACATGTGGCGTGGCCCGTTTCTACTACGCCTCCCTCCACCGCCTCCCATGCCTATAGGCTATGAAAAGGTGCACATCAAGGACTACTATCGAGGCTACCTAACGCCCGAGGAACTTGCGTCTATCCACGCTTCGCAGGCTATGATCAACTCTGTTCGTAGCGGCCCCAATGACGCACCTGATCTCGAATGCTGCGATGCCTTTAGCATGATGCCACCGACGGCTCTCTCCTCTACAAATCTCAGCACCGACTCTGCGACAGCCACCGCCACCTCCGCCTCTCTTGCGGCAACCACAAGCTATTGCCCCGAATCTGACATTCCTCCACGGCCGTCCGGCTCGTGGCTAAGACCCGCTGTTCTGCTCTGGAGGACAAACCGTATCCTGTTACGCGGTGTGGAGAAGGACGTAGTGCGACTCCAGAAGATGAACAGCGTGATGAACTGGGACATTGCCGATATGCACTCTCGCGCACCCCGCTTCGACAACCGAGCTGAGCACATGTACAGCTTTGTGCAAGTCCTGACGGCAGCGGCAGCCAGCTTTACACATGGCGCAAACGATGTGTCCAACTCAGTTGCTCCGCTAACTACGGCGTACCGGGTCTGGCAGAGTGGCCGTGTACAGCCTGAAGTCGGTGTTCCTCTGTGGATTCTGGTGCTGGGTGGTTCTTGCATTGTGCTGGGCCTATTGACGTATGGATACCATGTGATTCGCAACCTGTAAGTCTCTTCCCTACTCCGTCCCCAAATGTTAGCATTTACAGCTTTAGTGCTAATATCGCATCCCTGGCTAGGGGCAACCGCCTGACTCTCATGTCTCCTTCGCGAGGCTTTTGCATGGAGCTTTCCTCGGCAGCAACTGTGCTAATGGCCACCAAATTTGGAATCCCTGTGTCCGTAAGTAAGCCCGCATACAATGCTCTCAAGCGTATACCCGGTCTAACAACTGTATTACAGACAACCCAGTGTATTACCGGTGCTACAGTGGGCGTTGGTTTGGCAAATGGAGATTGGCGCTGCATCAACTACAAGCTTGTGGCATGGATTTACTTTGGCTGGATGGTGACTCTCCCTGTCACTGCAATCATCTCTGGTACGATTATGGGTGTGATTATGAATGCTCCGAGGTGGGAGACGGGCATATAGTGTTGCATTTGTGTATATAAACATGGGCTTTAAAGAGGGGCGGGGTTGTTCTGGGCTTAGCATCTGGTCTTTGGTTTTGGCATCGGCATTGGCATTGGGATATCTGGAGTCTTATCTTTTGGTTTTTGTTTGGTTTGATCTGGAAACACGGATGGAATCGTGGGCTTGGCGTAGCTTTGCTGCAGAAACAGACTCACATTAAGTCTGAGCAACTTGGCGAAATGTAACTTTAATGAACGTTCACTTTATAACACACCACCCACACCATAAGCAGCTCTTCCTGTCTATTACCACCCATCCCAGCCCAGCCCAGAAGGTCTCTCTCTTTGGGGAATGACTCAACAAAAGAGCCCTAAGCCCGGCGTGTGATCGTGGAACTCCTAAATTGAAGAGTCACTTTGGCAAGTGTTTGCCGAGAGGCTGTGCGTTCTCTTATACAAGAATCTAATCAGGAAGAGCAACGGTCGCAGTTACAATGACAACGCATCAGTTGCTTTTTCTCACACATTGTTTCCTCTGCTCCTCTTCTCCATGTTGAAGTCTGGTCGTTCGGAGTTTTCATTACATTAAATACTTGTCCGAGCCGAAATTGCGCGTTGAGTAGTGAACTGTTGGGGTCACAGAACGATGGGTCCATTGCGATGACGCTCTCTCTGTTCTGCCTGGACAATGGGCTCCTCACAGCAGCTTTTCGGTGATGAAAGCCAGTGGGCTGCGACGGAGATGTGCGTCCTATGAGCCAGCCAGGATTTTGATGTTGGGCTATACACACGTCTATACATACATACATACATACATACATACACGGCCAATACAGCATAGCATTCTGTACACAGCACCTACTGACTAGTTGGCCGGTTTGCGTCTCCCACCTCCGGAAAACAGCGCCGCGCAGCCCACCAGCATGCCACCGCATAGAAACACCCGCCTATCCCTACCCTCCCCCTGTTGTCCCCCCTTCTCCTGCTCTCCCGGTCAGATCAAGATCGAGGCTGGGCTGCGATAGGGTATGGCAAAGCATGGCAGAGCAAGCACGGTTATATACAAGGGGCTATAGATCTCCAGTGCAACAGTACTCCGTCCAGCAGCAGCAATAACCCAAGGGCGGTGGACGATGGGGGGTATTATAAGGGAAGAGGGGACAAAAGGCGCCGGCGGCATGCAGCAAGAGCATGATAATGAGAGCTTGACCGCCTTGAAAGTGGCCATACAGCTAGCAGTGACAGCAAGACGATGCAGAAGAAGAAAAAGAAGAAGGCAGGGATTTCTCCTTTCACTTTCTCGCTTAGCTGCCTACACACATACATGTTTGTTTGCTTGCTTGTTTCTTTCTTTTTTTTTTTGCTCAGATGACAACAAAACACAAAGCAACGCAACAGGCCAGCGCCTAAAGCGGCGCCCGCGTACATGCATGGCCAAGCATTCAACCCATATTATGACCCATGGTGGAGAGGAGAATAGGCCATAATACAAGACAAGACACAGGTCAGTGGCATTGGCTTAGAAACTCAGACCAGGCTTGTTGACGTGTCCAAGTCCATGCCAGAAGAAACGCAACGAACAGGAGAGGAAACAGGCCCAAGCTAGATGGAAAAACCCAGCCATCTCTTTTTGTGTCTATTTTCCAGCGAAAACGTGGAGAGAGATGGTAAGAATCAGAATGGCATGCTTCTGCTCGCGCTGTCGAGGGGGTCGTTGGCCAGTAGGATACACATATATATGAGTGTGATGTATTATGCTGCGCTACTCAGCTGATAGCATGCTCGCCTGCTTGTTACAAGAGACAAGAAACTTGAGACGACAAGGAGATCAAGCTTAACTGCCAATAAACAATCTGTCTTTTCATCAGACGGCTCTCTGAGTCCTCTGGAAAGGCGTTGCTAGAGCTTGTTCGCAGCAGCCCCCCCTCTGTAGCACTGCTCTTTGGGGCTAGCATGGTCTCTGGTAGACGCTAAAGTCCAGGCAGCTATAGGCCCGTCTTAGCGTCCAAGCCCCCTAGCCCCACAACTGACAGCATTAACTGGAGCGGGTCCATAAAAAATGCCAGGGCTAAAGGTTTTTTTTCCATTTATTTTTCTTCTTTTTCCCTATAAGTCACCAGTATTATTTGTCATTTAAATTACTTTTTTTCTTTCTTTTTTCTTCCTTTTTTCTTCTTTTTTCCTTTTCTCCTCCCTGGCCAAAATTCTTGCGACAGTTGAGCAACAAGCTTTTAGTCCCAACGGAAATTCTTCTATTCTTGTCTAGCCATGCTTCTAGCCTCTTCTTTTCCTTCGCTATTCAACGCGGCGCGATGCTTTAGGAAGTAAGTCCTCCCTGACTAGCGCCCTGCTACTGGTGTCCAAGACCTTCCACACTCCCACCGTTTATGAACATGTGACGGACGGCTTGAGGAATGCTAGCTATATTAGACCACTCAAGGTGTTGATATAGCATAACAATAGCTAGGGGTTTCGCTATTAGACAAGGGTCTGCTAATCCGTCTTAACGTAGCAGTGCTACCACATATAGAGCTCCTCGTTTCTTTTTGGTGTCTTGTTTCTCCGTCGTCGGCTTCTCTTGGGTTACTCTATGTTGGCCTATCGGACCGGCTGGAACTTGCTAGCAACACCAGACTTAGACTTTTCATAAGGAAAAGGTGACTATAGATGGAGAACCACAAGACTAGAGTCTAGACCACATCAGAAACTGGTCTTCCAGGTACACGATCGAAAGGAGGAGGGGGGGGAGAAGGGCTTGCTACCGAGGTGAAAACTCTGCTGCTGCCATAGACAAGTCCGACCTCGTAGTGTATACCCACTCAACCAGCCAGCCAACGTATGGTCACAAACAAATATCCAGTTTGACTGGAACCTGTCAGCTTTCAGCCCCAGCCCAATCCGAAGATGGGGTGTCTTTTCTCCGTTTTCTTTTGGCTTTAGACGGTCACAGCCAAAATACGAGAAAAAGGCAATGTCGTGGTGGTGTAGGCCGCAAAGCAGGAAGCAGCAACTCCTTCTTTTCTACATCCGGCTCAAATGGTTTGAGGCAAAGAAAGTCACGGGGCAACATACCACGCAGGGGCACGGGCCTATGGAAGACCGGCTTAAGTCGAGCGGGCGTCGCACAGGTGTGCACTTGTTTGAAGATAGGGCTGGTATATTGACATCCACGTTTAAGCCACATTCTCGCACACAAAACACACATACATACATACACAGAGACTGCCTACACTATCCAACAGCCCGAATGAAAACAGTTGGTGGAATCCAAGCTCTGTCTGGTCCATTCTCGGCTTTCCAGCAAAACGCCGAAGTCTATATATGGCCGACTCTATCGATGCCCCCGGACTTAACCCCAGGTTCCTCTAGGCGTTGCTTAATTTGCGGGCTGCCGTACCACCACTGTAATTCCTTTTTTACCCTCATGTCCAGGCCAAGATAAGCCGGCAAATCAAACGCGCGAACTGTGTTGTTGAGAATGCGTGAGCGAGAGAATCAACAAGCTATGTGCCAATGGAGGGCCAGAATTTAAGAAGACGGAGAAAAAAAGAAAGGCAAAATTGTGCAACAACCAGTGGCTGCCGCGCAACGCCAAATGTTGCTATAAATACAAGACGTACAACGCACCATGTACGCGTTTTGTACACGGCATGAGAACAGCATGCTGCATCTTAGCAATAGTATTGGCCATACTTCTCCTCCTCTCGCTCTAGGCAATATGATCTACAGTGTGGCAGGCGGTGTGAAGTGCATGCATGCATTGCTACTACATATGTGTGTACGTACATACGTACACATATCATCATCAATGCTAGAGTGCATAAAATATGCATCTGCAGCATACGTAGACTTATCCTAGACTGCGGCTATTCATGTGTAGCCACCCACGCAGTTGGTTTTGACGAATAGGCTTTGCTGCGTATTGAGCAAACCATGCAGTAGTTCCGTGCGTGCTGCGTTATATATGGTGCTGTTGAGCCTCACACAAGGAAGCGACAAGCTCTGGACTACACGGTAACAACATGCTGCAGCTAGCATCTAGTGACATGTGCTGCTTACTTGCCTTTGCATCTCTTCCCACAAGCCTATATGTATGTACGTAGGTATACAACGCGAAGTCCAGAAGGCTCTTTGCTGCTGTGCTGGTCGGCCGGCAACGCTAACGCGGCGCTCTCTACATGTCTACTTACCATCCTGCCATGCCGTTGTTACTTACAGCCCGTGTGTCACGCGTCACTGCGAATGTAGGCGTGGGAGGATAGGGCATGGCAAGTGGGGCCAGACATATATGCCAATTGCATCCGGGGCAAAACACCGGACTTTGGCCAGACCCTCTACCGGTCGCCCTAGTAGGTAGTGGTACAGGCACAAAAAAGAGAAAGCACAAATACACGCACACACACGCACATGCGCATGCACATGCACACATACAGAAGTTTGTCTGTGTTGCCTTTTTCCTTTGTGGCCCTCCAGGCGCTCGCCTACAGTCTGCAAACAAGGGTTCTGGAATGCTAAATTCTGGTGAGTACGACAGCCAACGTAAGACGGCTCACCCACTCTCTCGCTCTTCACACATGCAATTTGGAGGGAGGCAATGCTGTGCTTTGTAAGCCCACATAACTTCAGGCTGCTCCGCCCGACGGAGGCCACAAAGCTATCTTGTCTCCACGCGCTATCTCGTCAATACGAGGTTTTCATATGTCTGGCGACTCGGCGGCCGAGGACAAGCCCGTGGCGCTCTTCTCCTCGGGCTTGTATGCAAACACTTGAGTGTTGGAGATGGAAATATTGGAGACCAGAAACGCAATCGATAGGACAACAGACGTGCCACTGCATTGAGGGAATGGTAAAGCGGGATGAACAAGTTACAGAGTCTCTGGGTGGGGTGACGACGTCTAGGGAATACAATGTCCAGTATCATGAGCCCGGATTTTGAGTCGTTTTGTCTTTTCTGTTTCTGTTTTATCTCCATGGATATAGATGCAGATATCTCATGTTACGGGAATAGATGTGATGAAAGCACAACAAGACCTAGGTTGCTCCCCTCTAGGAGAGCTCTGTTGATTTCCATACTACATGTCACCCATCCATACAAACACCTATAAGCCTATAGTAGCCGCAATATTATACCACAGTTTCAGTCGTCCTGTAGGCCGTGCATAAAACACGGAGGCTGGGAGACACACTTGGTATTCCTGTCTCTATGCCTGCTATATGCCTATTATGCCTATATATGCAATACAGATACATGCTTTATGTCAGTTTAAATGGACATAACACACAGCATACTGGGCTAGTGCACAAGTCCTATACTAAACTTGCTGCTGATGCTACTGCTACTATGACATAACAGGGCTAGCACATATTCCAGCCCGTACTGACGTCCAAGACATGCACAGCACCAAGAAACCTATGGCAAACATACTTTTTGCCTGTCAATCCAACCCGTTGACTTTTTTTTCCGGCAGCAGCATCGAAGCAGGATGTGTTTTATCGTGAGGCAATGAACCCCCTAAGACAGGAGCACGCTTCCAGCCCCTTGGGCTAGATATCACGCTAAGCTGGCAGTATATCCCCTGTATTACAGTATTAATGCAGGCCTTATAGGGGCTTCTCCTCCAATAGCAGCACAGTAAAGCCCAGTCATGTGCTAGTTGTGGCCCAGGTTTTAGAAGCAGGTGGAGCGAGAGACCAGGCATAACTTGGGCTGACCCACAGACGGGCGACAGGACAGGCTCGCTTCCTTAGCAGAACTTCTACGCAAAAATAAATCCCTAGGCTGGGACTTGCATGCGCACGCATATGCGGCGACCCTTTCTTTTCTCTCCCTTGACCGCCTGTGAAGGACAGTCAAGCGCATTGTGTCAGAATCTCTCTCTGCTGCTTGGCCTTGCAATGGTGTGCGCTTCTCACTACTGAACCCAGCCAGTTCACATCTAGCATATTGCTTACCCCTTCCTATCCCCATGCCCATCTCCCTCTAAAGCTCGGCCCAGATGTGACAAAGCGCTGTGAAAAAGGAGGTCCAACTCCCCGTTTTCACCTCCATCTGTGTCCACAGTCCCTCCCGTCCTAGTAGGTGGCCTGACGCCCCCTTATCTACATAGTAGACCTGCACAACATATGTGCTATAGGCAAGCTCCTTTGGTGGGTGGTTCGTGCTGGCTGAGCAGCATCGGAAGTGCAAAGCCCAAAAACCCGTTAGTCGAAGCCTGCAGCTCGATGGATCTAGGCTCATTCATGGAAGCTCTGTAGCTGCCGCTGCAAGAAGCCTAAACCCAGGAATTCCGGCGAGCTTGGCGTCTCCCACCAACTTTAATAAATAACAATACTAGCAGTGCTCCAGGGCTTTGTAGCAGCAGGCCTGGACTTGGGCTCCTGCTCTACCCTGCCCTACAACCAGACTTGCCTGACCTTGCTCACAACAGACAGCCTCCTCGCTTCTACGACTATATGTCTGAGAAGCCCATGGAATCTCGCGCCCAGCTAGCTGGGATGGAGGGAAGGAGGACAGGAGAGGGAACCGGCAGGGAGGGGGCGGGCAGCAAACGGGGAGTAGAATAGCAAGGGTACGATCCTGACCTTGTCCACGGGAGGTCTTCTTCCCTCTTTCGGACGTCACGTTGTTTTCTCGGCTCTCTTTCTTTTTCCTGCTCTAGCCCTGCTCTATCTATCCCTACATCTCTATATCCCTTTAGTCAAGCACGCAAGGTCACCCACTACCCTGCTACCCAGTTTTCATGCCTGAAGCTAGGTGAGGGAGCCAGAAAGTACCAGTACGCACCGCGAGCCCGAAGCAACAGCCACGCCTGCTGCACAATGCGCAACACAAGGCTTGTTGTTGCCCGCAACGAAAATAGCAACACCAGCAAAACCACTGTTTTTGCCTCTTACCAAATGTGATGCTGGGAGAAGCAAGACAGAGCGTAAAAAGGGCTTTGCATAGGTTCTTTTCTGTCCCCTCCTTTCCTTTTTTGCTTCCAGGACTAGTCTGCTTACTTCTTTGCTGTTAGTCGTATGCAGCAGAGCGGGGTTCTTGTTGGTGGCCGGAAGAAGAACCCGCGATAGAAAGGAAGAAAAAGAAAATACACAAAGCCTGAGCAGCAGGTGAAAGAAGGGATAGAAGAGACAACGAAAATTTCCCCAGTGTCAGGGAAATTAAGAAAGGAAAAAAAAAAGAAAAAAAAAGCAACGGCTTAAGATTGAGAAATAGGGAGGGTTTTGATATTAACGCTTCAGCTTGCTGCCAGAAGAGTTCACATCAGACAACTTGACTCCCTTTGATACAACAACAACACGGAGACTAGCTTGTTGTACTGGTACACAGGCCCCCGCCGCCAAAGCCCATTGTCCAAGGTATAGAGACAACGGAAGCTCGTCAACGGAAGCTCGGGCGGACCCTTTTTAGCCATTGCAGGGTTATGGGGCAACATAACCCTACTAACAATATGCTGTTACAGACCGTCGAAAACGGCCGTATTAGGCTCCTTCGCCCACAACCTTTCTCGTCCATCCCATGCTTTCTGTCTCAGATATGAGCCATGGTAAGCTAAGCACGCAGCATAGGGCCAGGGAAGGAAAAAGAAAAAAAAGTAAACAAACAAGCGGCTATAATCATACTTCTCTTTACACTAGTGGTGCTGGGTAGGTGTCTGGGAAGCTGGTTAGCCGCTGATGTCTTGGGAACAAGAACGGCATGGGCACGGCACCAAAAGGCAGACCAAGAGCTTGATGCGTAAACGAACAGACAGCCACAGTATGATTTGCTGCCTATTGATGTTCTGTTTGGTGCTACACTTGCTTGGTGATGGCTAATGAACTTTGTCTTATCTTGCTCAGAGCTGCGTACATATATGTGCTGATACACCTGCCCGTGATATATACAATACCGCACATAGCATTGCAGCAGCACCACGACACACGTGTAATTGTGTATGTGGTAGAAGTAAACAAGCGCTGGCCTAACGCAGTTAACCCCACTGTCGTTGTGCTTGCATGCTGTGTTGCTATGGCCAGCATGTGAGGCAAAGTGAGACCATGTCTCTAAAATGTCCCTGTCAGTTGTCCTTGCTTTGCTTCCCCGCACTTTAAGCAACACAATCACGCCCCCATTTTACTGTCTGTTTCTTGCACTTTGGGTGAAGGTTTTGGAGAAGCTATTAGCAGTCCAGGATTTAATGATAATGACGCTTGAAGCCTGCCTTCTCAGCAGTAGATACTGGAGCTTCACGAGAGGGAGTGTATGGCCCCAAGGTGTAGCCAGCATAATATTGTGGAATGGGCGAGACCACTCTGGCTGTCCCGTTCTCTTCGTATGCACATGACATCATGGGATGTAAACAAGCAGAAAAATCTGCGTACCAAGCGCGGCTGGTTGCTTACTTGTCTCTCCAATAGAAGCCTAGGCCCGACCTTCACTCCTACGTCCACTGTCTATATGGGAATCCCACTGGTCTAATTTCCTTCCGTTCTCTTATCCTTCGTGTTGCATCTCTTCAAACATATCAACATCGCAGCCGCATGAAGAGACCTCCAACATGAAACTCGGCTCAATATCGACAGGCATGGCATGTGGCTTGTGCCAATTCCAATCAAGGCAAGGGATGAAAAGAGGGAAGCAGGTAAAAGAAAAGGAAGGGGAAGAAAAGGGAGGGACAGGCAGCGCAGCACAGGTGTAGACCTAACTTTCGATTTGATGAGCTATGCAGCAGGTAGGCCAGGCTTAGTTTAGCCTCGCTTCAATAACACCAGGCCGGGTGGAAGCTGGCCTTTTTTTTCTTTCTTTTTTCTTGGGAGCTAATGGGGAGTAAAATACCCCCCCCATAGGAAGACTTGGTTCAACATGCCACAACCACAAAACCTTTGAATATCCTGGCCAACTCGGAGTTGCCATCGATTTCCGGCCTAGGCCACATAACCAGCAGCTTCGGCATTTTATCCTTTGGTCTTTGCCTTTCCCAAGACTCGCTAAAAACTGGTAACCGACCGCGTGGGAAGAGAGGGAAGCCAGTATGAGAATCTTGGTCCGAGTGTGCCGGTACATAGGTTTTGGTTTGTGGATTTGAGGTTCGACATTCGGGAATAAATGGGAACGAAAAACCCCGAGAGCAGACCAGGAGAAATCCAAGCAAAGCTCCAGGAAAAAATAGAAAAAAACTACAAAAAAGCCACCAATAGTCTGGACCGTGAGTTCGTGTTCATTCTCATGTTACAATAAGAGATGCGCGACTTTCTCTCCTTTGGCGTTTATGCCTTGGCCTTTGTCTACTACATCCTTCGTCGTCACAGCTTGACGGGCTTAACCCTCGATAGGATGTCATGACAGCACGTAAATTTCTCATTTCACAACGTCTCACTCTGATACAAATACCTTATCACATGCGATGCTTTGTGAGGCGATGTGATGAAAGAGGAGATCGTCCGGCATGCTCCGCCACATGGCCTTCATTCCTTACCGTACCTAGTGATGTCTTTTATTGATTTTTCCCTGTTCTCTTGGGTTGTCATTATAGCCTTGACTTGGTATGGGATATGTGTGCGTGTTTCGAGCAGGGCCACCAGAACCGTGGACTACGTAGACTCATGGAATCGGCTTGGTTGAAGGCTAAAACAAAAAGCGCAACTTGCTATTAAAAAAAAACCCCCAGGCCTTGCACCAGCTTAGAATGTGGAGTGAAAATACACATGTTATGGGGTACAATGCGCAAAGAAGCGGGTGGCAGTGGATGGCTACTTGGAGCGGGCAGCATGTGACATTTACATGATGGGCTGGGCCTATATTCTCCTATAATTCTTCTTGGCCATTTGATATTGTCTTCCTGGTTATGCTGTGCCCAATCCTGGAAGTTGACATGCTTGCTTGGTGAAATCATTGGCGGGCGGCATGTTTGACTGAGGGTTGCTTTGCCCATGGGCCATAGGGATTTTGGGTTGTTTGGGTTGTCATTTGCTTCTGGTTGTGCGCAAGCAAACCTGTAGAAGGGCAATCAAGTTGCTACTAGAAAGGCAAGGTTACGGTTGCAGCCATGGTGTTCTGGGGTATTACAGACCTGTAATTTCAACGTCTAGCTGTTGCTCATGTTGGTAAGCAAGTAAATGACCACGACTACGGCCATAATCGTGGATGCAACATGAGCCCAATTGATGCCACCATAGAGTCTTTCAGTACCAAGGCAGGCAAGTCCTAGGACAAAGGGAGAGGTTGGCATATAGCTGTCGAAGCCGGCCAAGCAGGGGCTTGTTTTAGCCTTGGGTATTTCTGGCTTTTTTCCTCACCCACCCCCAGTTCCCGCTGAGCCTGACCTCGCCCAGATCGATGGGCGAAGATCATCAAGAAGCGATGGAGGGGGCAGCCCAAGAGGATACTGCGAAAGGGGAAGCCTGGGGGACAATCCAGCCCAGCCGGAAACAAATGCAAAGGCGGTCTGATGCAAGACTTTCGGCACCAAAAAGACCGGGCAGAAGATAAGGGCAGCAAAAGCGTATGGATGAGGATGGCTATTGAATCTAGCAGTATGAGTGACACAGGTAGACAGAGGAGAAACAAAGTTGTAGGTTGGTAGTACCAATGCGTGTAGAGGCCTGCTTCACAGCCAATCACGTGCCAGTATAAACCATTGAGGAAAAATACAACGAAAAAAAGGTCGTAAGTTGTTATGTAAGTCGAGCCGGACTACCAGAAGGAGGTAAAAGCCCCGAAGCCACCTCACGTTATGAAGGAAAAAAAAAAAAAAAAAAGAAAGGGGGACCCACAAAAAAGTGGACACCTATAGTAGTAAGCCAAACGCCAATTGCAGTTGACAAATCCTATGACTAGCTAGTTTAACAATCAACGGCGGGGAATGTAAAAGATAAAGTTGAGGCGGGGCTTAGTCAAAGGAAAGAAAACGAGGGAGACAAAAAGACAATAGTGGAGAAAAAAAAAGCTACATCTAGAGAACAGTCGATATTGACGAGGAAGGCACTTGCGAGCCAGGCAGAGTGCAAACGGCAGGGTAGAACTGAGGCTTCCTGGGAGCTCAAGTCCGTCCTCCTTCCCTTCCTGGAGAGGAAAGACTAACCTAGCCGTGACCTGGATGGGCGTCTTTGGCAATAGGCTGGGCTGGGCTGGGCTGGGAGCTTCCCAGATCAAACCCTTCCCACACTAGTTCATGTTTCTTTTTTTTTTGTCGCCTTTCTCCTCGTCCGCGTGTCCTTGTTTGTTTTATGGTCGGATTATTCCCTTCCTTTTTCTTTTCCTCATCCTTCAAACCACCCAAAAGCCATCTTCCTTTCCTCCGTGTTTCTGCCGCCTCTGCTGCTTGGGTGACTCTTTTCTTATCAAGCAGGAGCGCAGTTGCGTTTGACTAGTTTGTTTGCTCACCCACCTTACCTGCCGTTTCCTTATTTGCTGGCGTGGTGGTCATGGGTGGCCTATTTTCTGCTTTGCTACCTACCTCCTGCTGCTCTCCAAGGATGGAAGGCTAGCGAAAGCCTGTGACTGTAAAGCTGTAAAACTTGCAAAGAAGCGGGAACGGCTTGCGTTTGATGATCCCCGTTTTTTTTCTTCTCTTCAGATCCACATCGGCCGCTACCTTCCAACAGCTAGACTGGAAAATCTGTCCAGCTCATTCTGTTGCCTGTCCCTTCCCACCACGCAGTTGCTGGAAGGCTACTTGGGCCCTACAAATTGTTTGGTCTGATTTCTGTAGTAGCGAAGAGGGAGTTTCCTTCTTCTATCCAAGTCCGTACTTTTTTACACCCCACCCCCACTCCCACTCCCACCCCATCCCTCATCGCTAGCCCTTATCCACTCCCCTTTCCTCATTGTGAACAGTCAACTGCTACTTGGCAACTGCCCGGTGCTTAAATGCACCCCCAGCCTTCCCACCGTTGCTCCTGCTCTTTCCCTACCACAAACCTAGCCAAAGAACCTTGCTAAGGCCACACCCCTACAAAGCCACCATCCCAAGCCAATACGTGAGTTGAATCCTTAAAGTACCCGTCCGCCTTCTCTTCTCTATACCTCCAGGCTCTCTTCTCATTCTTTCATCGGCTGCTTTCTTCTCTTCTCTTTCTTGTTTGTGTGCTCTGTTGTTCTTCTTTGAACTGTATAGATATTGTGTGTCTTTTCTCCTCTCACAATACTTGAGTGTGGCTGATGCCCGCAAACACCATTCCATCTCCCATCTCCCATCGCCTTTTCATTTTTATTTTTCCCCCTTCTTCTGCTTCTTGTTCTGTCATTTTTGTCTCTCGGCCAATAGAATCATTCAAAGAACACTTTATCCTTACATCACTTACAACCCATCAACCAACGATTAAGCGAAGGTGTGCATCCAGTCAATATAACCGGACGCCTCGCCCATCCTCACCCTCACCACCTTTTTCCTTTTCCTTTTCTTTTTCTCTTGTCATTTTGTATTTGAATCTTCGTTGTACAGCGTCGTCACAAGCCAGGAACCAAACGCAGAAACAGAAAACACAATCTCCAAGTCGCCATGCCTCCCCATTTAAAACCTCTCCTCCTCCCGCAGCTGGTTGCTGAACGGGACCTCTCTCCCACCACTTCTATCTCTACGTCTACCATCCCCACTACTGCCACAGCTACCACAGCCAAATCCCAAGAACTCTGCGCCCGCGATTCGTTCGATGCTTTTGAATTCGACTCATATCCTCTCTCTTCCTCTGTCTCAACCGCATCCAACCTATCGCACTCGGTACCCTCCTCTTTCCATCAACAACAACTCCCACTCTTTTTGCCTGAACCTGACGTGGGCTCGGTCTTCCACACACGCAACTCTTCTGCTTCAGATCTTGCTTCGCCTGCTGCCCCCTCTCTCACAATGTTCAGCCATCATCCCTCGTACATGCGCAACCCCAGTGCGCCTTATCCCACAGAGCATGGCTCGCATGCCCCAGGTTATGCTCCCCTAAACTCTGTCACTTCGACAATGGTTATAGACTTCACGCAGAGCATGCATCTCCCCATGGAGCCGCTGCAGCAATCGCAGTCCAAGTCGGCAGCCAAAAGGCAACTGCCCGATGTTATGGAGGAGCCCTATGAGCGCGAGGAGCGATCAAGGAGCTCCTATGCGTCATCGGCTAGTGAATCATACGAGAATTATTGTATGTTGAACATAGGACCTTCTTTTTCCTTTCTGCCCCTTTGCTTGTACTCACTCACTCTATGGTCTTTTTTATTATATTTTCTAACTCGTTTCATAGGCCTTGGTACCTCGCGTTCTCACTCTTCTGTCTGCCAGGATTGCTGTTCATCCGTACATGGTGTATATGGCGTTGACTATGATTCAGTCTTGAGCGACAATGAATACGCTCCGACAAATAGGCTGCGCGACAACAAGGATGGCATGGTTTCTGTCACTGGCAGCCGCTTCCCTAACATCAGTGGATGGAGATCAGCACGCAACCAAAGGCGACCAACGCAAGCCTCGTTGTTTAGCACTGACTCTATTGCCAGCAACTCCCCACTTGCTAACTCCAGTTGCTCTTCGTCTATTGCAACTCCTCCCCGGCCCGCTTTCCACCGCATGGGCTCGTCTACTCCCGCATCTCCAGCTACATCGTTTTGCGATAGCCGTGAAAGCGTCCTCATGCCCTCCAACTATTCCCCCCCAACAGCCAGTTTGGCGAGCAAGGGCATTGAAAAAGATCGGTCGCAGGCTCTAACCCCTCTCCTGCCGCCTTTAACAGTTGAGGGTCTTAACAAGCCTCGCTACGCTCCTTCAATGCAATCGCCCTTCCAGTCGCCCCTCCAGTCTCCTATCCACTCCCCTATGCAGTCACCCTTTCACTCTCCTCCTACTTCGCCCTCCATCGACGAGCAGTTTCACAGTACTGTGAAACATCAGTCGGCAGCCCCCTCCCACAAATCTGGCCCTTCACTGTCGACTAGACCCTCGATTTCTTCCTTCCTCCCTTCGCCCACTACCGAGATGCCTCCCCTATTCGCCAACATCATGCAAGAGCAGGAGCAGGATCAGTGGTCTGATAGTCTTGGTCACGCCAACTTTACTATTCTGCCAGCGCCATACCAGCCAGAGACTGCTACTGTGGAAAGTCTCCAAAAGCTCAGAGACGACTGGCAGTTGGCGCGTGCCGATTATGTCAAGCACATCTTGCGCACTGGGGAAAACTATGGCGAGACAAGCAAGGTTTATCAGCTGACAAAGGAAAAATGGGACTTTATTCAAAGCGAGTGGTCCAAAAACCACAATGAACTCATCAAGCGGGTGGCTGCTGCAACGTCTCCTGCTACTGTGGGACGCACATCGGCTGTGCCGATTGGTGCTTCGTTATCACAGTCAATTGCTTCAAGATATACATCGTTGTCAAAGACTCGTAGCCACGGCAAGGATGGCACACCGCATGGCGCTTGGGCTGACAACAATGGCGGAATTTTTTCAATGCATTACCCGCCGATGACTGTAACTGGGCAGCCCTTCAAAGGCAGCAGCGCTAAGTGCAAGAACACTAGTGTTAAGAGCCATGGTAGCAACCTCAGCCAGGAGCTGATTTGTGACAGTCAATGGCCCTCGCGTGAGGGTACAATCAACACTGTCGTGCCACATCTGATAGATGGTACTGGCAAGTTTCCTTACCGCGGCGATGAGGACATCGTTGGGCCAATGGTTCGCGATGCCGTTATGATTCGCAGTGGCAGTGAGGAACGCAAGGCTGGGCACTTTAACTTCTTGCGCAATATAATTGACAAGATTAAAAAGTGAGCCTCAAAATGGAGAATAGCTGAAAGCCCATGACTCAAACCTTGGCCTATTATCATCTCTTTTTTCTTCTCTTCTTTTCGTTTTCCTCTATTAGGCCGATCTTCCAGGCGAGCGTCGGTGGTACACATTTTGAAGCCCCCCCCCCCCCGTTTTACTTTTTTCTTCGTGTTCTTTTTTTTTTTACTCGTTTCTTTTGTTCCTTTTTGCGCCTTTATGATACCACGACACTCCTTAGGCGACTAGTACGTCCCTGCCATCTTTCGATGACTATCAAATTTCCCCCTTTATTCTGTACTTTATGTTGCGCACATTTAGTTGAGGCTTTTCTCACCTCTGAGTGAGAAGCTTTTTTCTATTTTGCTACCGCTATTTTTGTTTCTTGACGTTCCTTACGATTCACGCTCAAAAATTGTATGCCCTCATTGTCTGGTGTAGCATGCCCGCCCAGATTTTAGCTTGTGCTTTCCATGGGGGGTTTTCTTTTCCCTTTGTTATCTCCATACACCTAGACTTTTCTGTCTTGTCTTGTTTATACCCCTCATTCGTCATGATTTAAATACCCATTCATTGCTTCATAGCCTGTTTTGATTCGTACATAAAATGGTTGCATTGGTGGTACACTTTGTGTGCTTGTCTATGTTTTTTTGGTTTTGATCAGTATTGCATAATGAAAAGACGGATGCCAGACAATATAATGTCTGCCCAATCATTGATATTCACCGTCTGATATACGTGGGAGATTATCTGTGCATGCCCTAGACTCAACTGAAATATAGCTGAGACACAGCCTTGTAGTAGCACATTTGGTTATTATAAGCAAGAGGCTGACCTGATCACCATGCCTACCGGAGTGGGAGCCTTACAAGCCCCTAAGCCCAAGTCGTCTTTTGTCTTCTGAAAGTATTAATTGGAGTTTTCATGTAGGGCAAGTAAGAGAAACAAGAGATTATTATAGCAGGCTTCCAGAGTTAGAGTGCACTGTGGGCACAGACGTTGCCACGGGCATAGCCTCAAGCACAAGCAAGAGGTACAATAAAGAAGCACAAACAGACAGGCCTTGTTAATAGCCTCGTTACATGCATTTTCATGCCAGTCCAGCAACATCCATCTGTTTGCACGTACTCGGAGTCACTGAAAGGCATTCGTCAACAAGATTAAGAGGAGAAGGGGAAGACAGGGCTGTGGATCCTAAGAAGATGACGAGATCAAGTGATAGTAGCACAGCTTCTACACTTCTACACACCCATCTTCCTGTTAGTCATGCAGGCCCAAAAGGCACACCGGTAGCCTAGGAAGCCACAGCAGCTGATCCAAACTTTCTGTACAACGAAACAAAGGGATTCAAGGCGCTGGAGCTTGGGTGGATAGCTGGTGTCTTGTGCGAGCTTTCTGGCTGTACTTTGATTTGATATGACATATGGACAAGAGCCAGGATGGGGACGGGATGGCATGAAGCCAGTGCTAGCAAGAGTCAAAGTGCAGGTCTGGACTAGGCGCCAGCTGGCACCAGAGTCGCATAGAGCCAGAAGTGTACAACGAACGGGAGAGACTGGGGTTGGGAGTGGAGGGGAGGAGAAGGGAGCAGGAACAACATGAGGATATATGGACTGATGGCTATGCAATAGCGATATTTTATGGTGGCGCGGAGGGGAGGGGGGGTGGGTTGTGGCGTGTGGCTAGGAGTGACTGAAGCAGAGAAACATGTGAAGAGAGCATATTATTCGCCGATAGAGCTTTTTTGTATTGGTTTGTCCCTTTCAGCCCTAAGCCCTAGATGATGGTCCATGGATTCTAGTAGATCTATGGGCTTGCCGCGATGGGCTGGTTTCCCGATACAATGCGATACATGGCTCGCGATTTTAAGATTGCGGTGGCGGAAATCATAGGTTTTTGGATCAGATCCTTGGGCTAGACTGTGTAAGCTAAGATTGGGAAGCTCTGCGTGAGTCGTGGCAGGCAAGAAAGGTGCACCTTGATAGAGCCGGGAGGAGTATAACGAGGGACGGCTTGAAGCTATTATCCGCCACATCCTCCCAACCCCTCTGCGGCACATTCCCGTGTCCAAAGTTCTTAGGTCCTCTAATGATGTTAAACTAGAACTGCCGTTGGCCAAGGATGGGCGGCTACTGGAAACGACTTTTCTGGTGTTATATCCGGTAGTTTGAGAGGCATTTGCCGTAAAGCTGCAAAAAGGAAAGTACGATGCCGGCCGTTGTCTCTTATTTCTTATGTTCCCCTATCATTCGGAGTAAAGGTTTCTTTTAGCTTTTGGCTCCAACTATAGCGGCGTGGGGAAAGCTAGAAGCTATGCTGTAGGGCAGACTGGTGGCGAGACCCGAAATGGAGAAAGGGGCAGAGATGAAGGAACGGTTGATGCAGCTAGCACTAGATTCTCGTAGCAAAAAGGGGAAAACAATAGATACAGTCTTGCCCTGCCTTATATTAGATCAGAATATGTGACGATGAGGGGAGAGGCAAGCCTCCATAGTAGTATGTGTGCATGGCTACCGGCTACCTACTGTCAAATCTTCCAATCCCTCTTGCAACACCCCACGAGGCCAGTGCCGTGTGACGTTGCAACAGGTAACACAGCCAGCACAGGTGCCACGCCACATCCGATGCAGACAACTGATGGTGGCGGCAGGAACGAAACGGCAAGAATAAAGTGTAGATAAGCCTTTATATCGGCTATAAGACCCATGATGACAAAGTTCTGCTGCATGTTCTTTCCTTCTGGCCCTGAGCCCGAGCCATCGACTGGGCTGCTTGGCTTGGTTTGGATCGAGTCACTTAGGGCACTTCAACCACTTGGGCGTTTCGTCTTACCTGCCACCTCCCCTAGGCCAGTTTGTCTCGCTTTATGATTTAGGACAAGCTAGACTAAAAGCCAGCTGTGATATGCAGTTGTTCTTGCGGCGGAGGCTCTTCTGTGGGCTATCTCTTTGCCGCAAGTCAACATTAATTGATGGTAAGCAGGATAAGTAGTAGAGCTTATATAGGAATGTCCTCATCGGGTAGTTTGCTGTAAGAGAATGACTTGCACGACGGAGTGTCCGTCTAACTAAGCCTAAAGTTATTGTGTAAGCGTTAGGGTATGAATGCCACACAGTTCCTGCTCATACGCCACAAGCTTAGTTGGTGGGTTACCTCTACAATACAACAAAGGAAAGGGAAAGTGGGGGAGGGGAAGGGTCTCGGTAGGATTCGGTCAATGTAGGGCAGTGCTAGGGTTTCTGCTCGGTAAAGGAAACTGTTCTTTTGCCAGCTCGGTGAGTAACAAGGGGCGTTCCTCTTCGGCTGCTATTACTTCCGACCTCGCATTGCCCGCTTTTTTTTTTCCCTTCCCTTCTTGGTTATTGCCCTGCTTGCTTTATTCAGCCTCATCCTTGCCCACTTATAACATTTGGAGGGTGCCTTTGTAACTACATCTGCATGTTCATAATCTGATAAGGAATTCCAAGGCTGAGGATATTTTGATTTTTTTTTGTTCTTAATTTTCTGAATTTACAAGTCAAACTTCTCTTGTGGGAACCTCGCCCCATCTTCTTCCGACTGGCTTATTCGTTCGTCAAGCGTGTAGAAATAAAGAAAAGAAAAGAAAAAAAAGCAGCAAAATTCGGTGTTCAACTTTTCTTTCCGCGGCATAAGCCTGGGGTCTCGGTTTTGCCCAGTCGCGACTCGGTCTTCTTTCCTTCCTAGAGGCTCTGTCTGGCTCTTCCACCCTCCCCCACCCCATCTCCCCTCCCCCACATA
>MKGM01000072.1:61852-86461 GCA_002018265.1 Ceratocystis harringtonii | reverse complement strand
GTTGTTGTTGTCTTTGTTTTTCTGCGCGTATTAACAAGGGTTGCTTAGGGTTAACTCCTTGTTCAGGAGTTGTAGAAGGGAAGTTTTTGTTTCTCCCTTCGCCGCGAACAGGTTTACTTCAAAATGCACGATTTTGGCACATCAATCAGCGAATATCACAGGCGTAATTGGTGTAGTGGTAACATTAATCGTTGCCATCAAGCAATGATTTCGATTAGCCCTGGGTTCGATTCCCAGATTACGCAGTACCTTTTGCAGGTTTGCCTCTCGTCTATTTTTGTCCTTTTGAATGAATATATTGGTGGCTGAACATTGATCAGCCTTGCTCACTGGTTGAGCAGATGTGATATGACACCAGTTGAGGGCCTGGTCCAATGCGTCCTAACACTTGCCCAACTCTCCTTGTTGTAGTGCTTTTGTACCTTTTGGCATGTGCTCAGTCCCCATTCTGTCACGCCCACCATCAAGCTGCTCTCAAACATAAATGCACAGCTTCCA
The DNA here is from genome assembly GCA_002018265.1 of Ceratocystis harringtonii. NCBI lineage: Eukaryota > Fungi > Ascomycota > Sordariomycetes > Microascales > Ceratocystidaceae > Ceratocystis > Ceratocystis harringtonii. The sequence goes on along the minus strand of MKGM01000072.1, from coordinate 85,963 downwards.
CCGCCAACCTTGACCGGCTTCAACTCCGCCTCTCTTGCCCCTTCGTAGCTCGCTGAGTCCGGCCCATGGCCACTCATGACGTTGTGCAGGCTAGCTCCGCCAGGAACGAACCCTCCCTTTCCTCCTTTCTTGGCATCATACTCGCCTGTGATAAGGCCCATGAACTCGCTCATTGTGTTGCGATGGAACCATGGCGGGCGGAATGTATTCTCGGCTACAAGCCAGCGCGGGGGGAACACGACAAAATCAGCAACTGCTGTTCCCGCGACGGGAGACGGAGCGGATAGAACAGTAAAGATGCTCGGGTCCGGGTGGTCAAATGAGATAGACCCAATCGTGTTGAAACGGCCGAGATCGTATTTATAAGGGTAATAGTTTCCGTGCCATCCCACCACATCAAACGGCGTAAACGGCTGCGAGGTTGAGAAAAATTTGTTGTTAAACTTGACGGTCACTGTATATTCGGTAGACCCTTCGCCCGCCGAGAGGCCAAAATCTTCGCTGAAACAGGCTACGGGTACTTGAAAGTCCCGCTCGCTAGCAAGTCCGTTTGAGCCGATGGGTCCAAGCTCAGGCAAAGCAAAATGGCCCTGGTAAAGTTCAAGAGCATAGCCGCGCGTTGACCCAGCAGGCAGGTGAACTTGATACTTGACACCCCGTGGAATCACACAGATCTCCAAGGGCCGGACTAGCATCCAACCCATCTCGGTACGGATATCAAGAACACCCTCCTGCGGTACAATGAGCAAGTCACCATCTGCAGAATAAAATGCATTGTGCTGATCCATACTTTTGCCTGCTGCAAAGACATAGATCCCGAGGCCTTGCTTAAGTGATGGATCGCCAGCACCAGCAACCAGATGCATTCCCATGACAAAATCGTGTGTCTTGAATGCATCGTGATCGAACGGGTCCCAGCGAAGTTGGTTTGGCACATAGTTCAGCTTTGACATACTAAAAGCCGCAGGGTCCGGGCCATCGGGGTCGTTTGCTATAGCTTTGAATGATGTGTGCGAGCAGGAGGGGAGAATCCGGTAAAGCCATGTTTGCTTGTTATCGTGCCGTGGGGCGGTGAATGCCGTGCCAGACAGCTTCTCGGCATAGAGGCCGTGTGGTGGTTTCTGTGGAGAGTTTTGGTTGATGGGAACAGCACCAACAACAGCTTCAGTTCTAGAGATGGATTCAGGGTTAGTTAAAGAAGCCCAAAGGCTTTGTGGGAGGCCGGGGGGACAGTGGGGCCGCTCACTCTAGATACGAGCTGAAAGCATTCTGGTATCGATATTTCTCAGGAAAGTCGAACTTTGTAGGCGGCATAATGACGTATTTTAGCGCATGTAACGACGATTGTGTCGGTGTTGATTCGTGGAGTTAAGTTGTTGGATAAACAAGAGCGAGCAGACAGAGAAAGCCCACTGTTGTGAAGATGATAGGGTGGGTGGCTTTGGCATGTAAAACACCGCGCAACTTCCCCTCCCTTCCCTGTGGGATTCCTCAACTCATATACTCCTGCTCCCCTTCTTTCCTGTTTCCCTTTTGCATTTTTTACCGCCTTACTCTGGGCTTTTTACGTCACCGCATACATAACGTTACGAGACTGCTTAAGCCGGCTTGGATTTTCCTTAATAGTTACCAAGGGGATAATTCCGCCGTTCGTTGACAGCTAGATTCAGCCGATGAAACCCACGGTATACCCCTGTTCCTCGAATGAAGATAACACGATAGCATGTTCATATTTACCGATAAGCTACATGCGTTGGTGCATAATTCTTGTGTATACTGTAAGACGTACGAGAGTCATTTGGAGTAATAGGGAATAGAGCTGAAGAGTTAGGGTTACAAGGGCTTGTATGCAGGAGTGATCCCACCCGTCAAGTGACCCCATCATGTCCCCACCATGTCTCCACCATGTCTCCACCTTGATTTGGAGATCTTAGAATTACTGAATACGGAGTACATTCGAGTCACGGAACCAGATATAGTGAATATGTTATCTTCATTGCACGTGCTAATATTTACACGTGCGAATAGGAGACTTCCATCCAGGCGCCGATTTCCTGCAACATCAAGAACATTGACGTGCGCCTGTTTGCCTTGAACGCCTTCTAAAGAACGGACACTACTCCAAGACACGAAAGAAACAGAAAGATCCTGAAATCCTCGCCAAGTAAACAAGTCATTGAGAGAACGGAAGGCCGGGGCCATTGTTGTAACAAACGAGCGTGTAGGAAGAAGACCTTCGCGGCCAGTAAGGCTGGCGAGTGTCGTAATATACTCGGTGCCGTTGGAAGGGCAGGTAACCGAGTCCGAAAAATTAATAATCCAGCTGACAGAGCAGATTGAAGGGAGGCCGTGAATTCATTACTGGCTGTTCTTCTTGGATTTCTTCTTCTGTGAGTTGCCGTTGGCGGTCCCTGCAGGTCCGGGGCTCTTTTGGAGGTGAACAACAAGGCGTGTCCAGCAATCGTCCTTGTCCCACTCAAAACCAGCCAGATATGGAGACTCTAATTCATCATCACTCTGGGGAAATAAAATGTTAGCATAGTCCCGTCCCTTTGTGTACAAACTACTAATATCCACACTACTCACTCGCTTCTTGTATGCCTTATGAATGGCATCCATGGCATCTTTGATAGTAACACCCTTCATGTTGCGGGCCGTTACCTCCAATCCCAAAGGGAAGTGCAGGTCAATCTTCTTGACGGGTGGGGTAACGAGGGGGAGCTTGAGTATGCTGGTGTCCTCAACGGTGTTGGGAGAACTGTTGATTTTCCAGCCAGTTCGCTGGGTTTCGATTGGGAGCGTGAGCTCGGTGCGTTCCCTTTCTTCTCAATGTTAGGGGGCTGAATTACATGACTTGAAAGTGATACTGCAAGTTCTCCGAGGCTAAGGATCATATGGGTCGCAGCATACCTAAATCAAGAATATTAAAGACGCCAGACACACTGGAGCTTGATCTCCGGTGCTTCTGGGTCTTGTTGTGGGGAACATCATGGACACCGTCGACGGCTGAGTCGACTTTGGAAAGAGGAGCCAGTGTTTCGGACATGATAGCGGTGGTGTGGGTTGAGGGTTGAGGGTTGGGGGTTGAGGGCTGAGGCTTGATTGATTGTTTATTGTCTGGAAATAGGTGGTGATATTAGCGCCATAGTTTGACTTGTGGGGTGGGCATTGTAAAGGGCATGTCGGTGTGTAAGTGTGTAAGTGGGTGGACACCCATTGTGGGGCTACTCAATACAGATGAACTTACTTACAACAAAAGGACTAAGAAGTAGAAATAGTAACTGAGAGCAATGGAAAACAAGACTGAGGATAAGAGTCACAGAATCCAGGAGAGGGACGTGGGTTTTATACTGATTACATCCCCCGACTGTTCTAGTCTGGTCTATAGCCTACATATGACTAACTTGGCCAGCCTCCTGACCTGTCAACTGACTGCCAGGCGAAACAGTTGTTTCTTTTGCTTCTTGCCTTAAAGGCAATTCGCCATGGTACGGGCGGGGTAATGCAATCTCATGGTTAAACGGGGGGGAGGAGACAACGCTTCTCGTTGGGAGTTTCTTGGAGACTGAGAAAAGAGTAATTTGCAAACGGAACACTACAGTGTGTATTTAGAATCATTTACGGTTGTAAATCGCGTGACAATAGCCAGTACGTTGTAGTGTAGTAGGATGATGGCCAGCTTCGTGTACCGACATGTCACTCGACTTGTGGCATGTTCGAGGGGCCAAGGCCACTACCACTGCCGTTTTGGGAGTATAGAAGCAGTAGCTGGCCAATTAGAAACCCAGGTCATCAATCCTGACCAAAGCCACAGAGCAGCCCCACAATTGTGTCCCTGACGGGCCGCTACCCTTGTCAGGTGCCTAGGGTTAGCTGTCTGCTAGCTCCAGGTCTAGCTCGAGGTACCTGTATACTAACACTCCACAATCAACTACAAATTGGAGAAACCGGATCATGATTTGGCCAGTCAAAGTGGCAGGCTTTGTCTTGGAAAGAACACAACGAAGGTAGCTGCAGTTATTTCCCCCCCAATCAAACTTGTAGTATCCAGTAGAAATCTCCAAATCACGACATTGCAAGAGTCATAATCCCCGTTTGCTGTTTCACTCACAGGAGCAACTGCAGTTTATTGCCATTTTTATGCCATTAATTCCAGCGTGAGAAAATAGGCCACAGCATGGAGCGCACTATTTGTGTGTGCAAGTACAGGTAGTTTCCGGAACGAATAATCCCGCTGGTGCCGCTTTCCTAATTTTGATAGTGCGTCATCATGTCGGGTCACGAGACATGGTAAGTAAAACCAGGCCAGATGTCTGTTTATTGGAAAGAACCTGAGGAATCTTACGACATGGAGAGATAGCTGTTGGAGAAGCTGCATCCTGGCGCGCACTGTGCGTATTTGGCTGAGTAATTTATGGATTGACGGCTTATGTAGAGAGGTAAATATGATGGTAGCACAACCGAGATGGAGGTATATGTACATGCGTATATTTGTACAAATGGTGCGGTTGGAGAATAGAGAGATAGACAGTGAAATGCTCGACTGGTTCTAGATCGAGACTAAAGCACAGGCCTCTAAAAAGACGCAGTCTTGTCTTGGTCGAATCAGAGATTTCCCACATACAGAACTGCATAGCCCATGATAAAAATGCAGTTCATGCAAGTTTAGACTCGTAATGGGCAACATAACCAACCTCCATCATGGCACCTAACCCACCCAGCGTCAGTCGATTGGTAGCTCCTGGCTAAGGAAAAGAAGAAGTGGGTCTGTTAGTCATGTGACCTGTACCACCTGAAGACTGATCGTTAACATGGATCATAGAACTTACCCAAGTACCACCAACCGCGACGTTCAGGATGAAGTATCTCGCATCATGGGCGAGCGATGCCCACGCTGCTTTGTTTCCGACCTCGGCGCCGGTGATTGTCTGGAACAGAAAGTTGTCGCGGTACCACTTGATTGACTCGGTGCGCCAACTGCCAGTTGTACGGTCAATAGTCACACGCCAGCGATACCATGACTGGCTGGGGAGCCGGGTAGACTTCTGAATACCGGATGGCTCATTGCAAGGTCCTTCGGGGATCTCACCGCAATGGACTGTGCCGTAGCCTGTGAGCTCGCCGTTGACAGTCTCTAGGATATCAATCTCGCCGCACGAGGGCCACGTGCTATTCGTGCGGCAAGTCTGACCAAGCATCCAAAAGGCAGGCCAAATGCCCTTCTTGAAGCCAGAGTTATTGTTCCCAAAACGGATAAAGGCTTCAGCTATGGTCTTCTTGCCGTCGGTGGGTGAGAATGAGTACTTGGATTCAATGCGGCCCGAGGTCCATTTGCGGTTTGCTAGCTGGGGGATAATTCGCAGAGTACCTCTTCCGCTGAGCTGCAGGTTTTCATTGCTAGTGGTATATTTCTGCGACTCGTTATTGACAGAAATGTTTGTGATAATGTTCCAATGCCTTGAACTAGGCATATCGCCATAGTCTCCGCTGAATGTCTCTGCCCACACAAGACTATAGCCTGCGTATTTTGGCGCGCTCCAGGCAGCAGCAAAGGCAATATAAGCCAACAACGAAAGAAGCATTGTGCTAAGAAAAGGTAGATTGCCAAAGGGTGCGTATGCAGATGGTGAAGACACAGAGCAGAACGATGGACAGCCAGTCCAGAAATGAAGTACTAGAGACAACTAACATGAGCATCTAAGAGTAGGCAGGAAAGTCTTGATTTATCATCAACGTAAAGAAGAAATGCTATCTACTAGCACGACGAAACAACACTTGACATGCTAACATAGCATGATTTTTTGATCTCATATTTACCAAGACCATGTGCACTATGAAAGAATGAAACGACGAATTAAGGGAGGACGACGACGTGGTCCGGTATGATATCTGTTAGAAAGGTATCAAATATTAAAGCTAAAAACAAAAATAGGGCAACTCCAATTCTGTGGAACGAAAGGCCGGCCTAGCTTTGTTGGACGGAGTAACGATAGGAATGTGTAACGGAAGCCAGATGGAAAATCAACCATTAAACTACAAACTAGCCACTGACAACGGCATGGCAACGACAACAACGGCAATTCCAACGAAGAAGCTACCCAGTTTTCAAGTAGCCCGACTAAGCTTAGCACCGGAAATTCACATTATTTCGTAGTGATAGCAGCAAAAAATAAATATAAAAAAGCGAAGGGCCGGCAAAAACAATCAAGAGGCCGGAGACGGGCCCGGTAGTCATCCTGGCTTCCGGAGACTCAAGACTCCCGTTGGCCATCCGCCACCCCCTTGCGCCTTGCGCCCTGCGTCGGACACAAGGATTGAGGAGTTTGCCGTTTAAGGATAACAGTTCCGTGTACTTTTGGGGCTCTATAACGAATCTTTGAGACGTGGCTCTCTTCTTGTGCACTGGCCTAATCTACACCAACGGTACTGCTACCCACCATCTCGGGACTCGGAATGCTACCTTTCCAACTTTATATTGTTGAATAATGTAAGAATAACCTGAAACTCCGCGCTCTTTTCTCACTCGCGCTGCCTTGTGGCGAGTTATGGGACAAAGACTATGGCCTCAATCCGTGAGGGTGGAATATCTTTGTGTTGTTTGATTAGCCTTAAGAAGGATGTGACGCATCGCTTTTTACACGTGGGAAACGGCAAATTTTGAAACTACGGTTACAAGAGTGCAAAAGGACATGACAAAACCTCAGCAACTCCTAAGGACAAGAGGGTTCATGTCCCTAAGCTTTGCGTTCCTAGGTATAGCCAGGTAGGTATAGAGAAGAGGAATAAGCTAGCAACAGCCGGCACGATGGGAAGGGTAGCATTGCCAAACCCACATCTGTATATGCGCGTATGTAATGGTAATAACTCAACATCAGAAAACTTCGGCGGAGCCTCAAAGCAAGGAAGGGCCGGACAATGAAAGCATGGGGGTGTTGGCCTTATCTTCGCGGAAAGCAAGGGCATGATCCCCGGTTATACACAATATGTGCTCTCAGTAATGGATAGAGAGGAGGGGGGGGGGTGGTCCTTGGAAGCTGTCGCACGCGTTGATGGAGAATAGAAGCCGTAGGGATCAAAGATACAGAGTAATATACCATTTGTTATAGGTCCTTTTCATATCCAAGCAGATACAAGGCGCAGCCAATATTTAGGTGTCCAGATATTACCCTCTGTCTGACGACGACACATCCAGCCACCTGGGACTATCAATAGTCAAGACGGTGAATGTCAGCTAGATATGCGGCCACAAAAGTGCCATGAGAAATGAAAAACAGCAGGATAAAACAGCATTCCGGCCGAGTATTTAGCACACGGCTGCATTCCTGAGGACTGTGCGTAGGCATATAACCCTATCCCGTGCGTTTAGCTAGGGTTAGTATACAAACAATGAAGGTCTTGGTGTAGGACCTAGGTTCCCTTTCGCGCCATGTTGCTACATTGGGAATGATTGCGCACTTTTTCTCTAATGGATTTTCCTCTTTTATTTTACCAGACACTCCATCTTGATGAGTTATGAGACTCGTCCAAATCTAGCCTATTTATGGTACAATGGGACTACGAGAGTGCATATTAGAAGCTAGCAGTAACTCTTGCCTCCTTAGCTTTGTCCGCCAATATGCGTTGCGTGGATGTGCTGAGAAGGAAATGCTAAAGACAATACAAGCCAAGCCGAGCCGAGCCAGTGATCATTCCTACAGCCCGCACGCAAGTACTCCCATCTTGCCTTGGCTCAAGGGACTATCAAAGATGGCTGAGGGTCTAGAGTCGTCTCTATGCAAGGCAAGTTGGGTTCGATATGTGCGTGTGAGGAGGAAAGCAAAGGCAACCAGACAAGACTAAGGAGAGCGACTCGGCTGGTCTTGTTGCGTTGCACAGCTTGTTTCACACGTGTGGGAAATGGAAGCAAGCCCCTTTAGTTCCAACTGCCCACCCGCACTAACGCTACGAGCAATCCGCCTGCTGCTAACGCGCTTAGCCTGACCTCCTAGATCGTTCATCTCCGTTCCAGCAAGGGACGAGGGCCTCGCGTCAAATTTTCCAAAGGCCTCTTTGCCACTTAGAGTCCTTGAGTGTTCTAGAAGGCTCCCTCCCTCGCTGCGCGCTGGAAGAGATCCAACGTGCCGAAAGAGCGAAAGATAGATCGACACTACGACAAGAAGCGCGATGCTAGTAGAGTTTTATCGCTTCAGTGGCAGCCCCAATCAACGCTAAGGCTAAATGGAAATAAGCAGGCGAGAAAGGCAGGCTAAACGGAAATACAAGGTGGTGGGGTTTGGGGGGGGGGAGGGTGACGGCACGATGAACGAGCCCAAGATCAAATGCTTTGGATCCTGCAACGAAACTTGCCAACTTGCTGCAAAGGAGGGACATAGCATGAGCAAGAGGCAAAAGCAACGCTAGAGAACAAGAAAGTTGTCGCCTAGGAGACAAAGCGAAGGAGACAAAGCGAGTCTTAATGAGAAACAAGAGTGGCCGGTAGCTGGCTAGCGCTAGGTAGCAATATGATAAGCACGATAGCAAAAGGTCAAGGGAAGAAGAAAACGCGCATGATGTATAACGAAAGGACAAGTGAATGCAAGTGATGTAAGCATGGCTAGGCGATGAACAAGGATTCAAAACAAATAAAAGATAGAGAAAACAAGGATAAGACAAAACACACCAACTCCACCGGTAAGATGATCTATATATGAAATGAAGATGTGGTATGAAGTAAAACAGAGCTGAGAAGCATGACGGCGGAACAGTAACCAAAAAAAGGCATCTATCGGATAGAAGCACAAAGATATTTAAAAAAAAAAAAAAAAAACAAAAAAGATCAGCAGCGCGTAGATCAAAGATAAAGAGGACATGGCAAGCGAGATGTGGAAAAAGGAAAACAAGACCAGTAAAAAAGAGATACACATATGTACAAAGCAAGCCATACATACTCTGCATATACGGCTGGCTAGTCTAGTACAGTTCTCGAAGATAGCTAAACAACTCACTCGACTGCCCCGACGTTGCGCCATGGCTATCTGCGGTTTTGCCTATGCCATATTCATTAGCAGCATTGGCATAGCGCGAGGTGACATAGGCGTCAAACAAACGCGTAAACTCAACACACAGCTTTGCACCATTAGATAGAGACTCATTGCTGATCAGTGGCGCCACACCCTGGATATTGTCACGTAACGCCGTCCCAATAGGGGCAGAATTTAGCATCGACGTTGATGACGAGGTACGCATAAGCGGGGCAAGGACAAAGTTCTGCCGTCCAGATGTGCTTCCGTGCGAGTCTTCATGCGTACTGCTGGGCGCTCCCATGGACATGGGCGACGCAGATTGGCCTTGGGTTACACTGCTGGCAACCGAAGCGAGAGAATTAGAAGAGTCGTGCAAGCGTACTCCAAGACGGGGAGCCATCTCGCGCGTGCGATCGATAGCACGCCACAGTCTCTTGGACACCCAGCTTTTTTGGTGGATGTCGCGAGACAGGTCTAGAGCATGGTAAAAATCCTCACGTGATGAACCAAGAAAATGTCCAGGGGCGTGTGTACAGGCTAGAAATAGGACAGCGATAACAGAAGAGAGGAAATTTTGGTAGTATACCTGAACGCGACGGTACACTGGGGTTGTGTTGTTAAGATGTGTGAGGTAGCGCACAGTGTCTTTGGTCAGGTCGACCACAGCCTTGGCATGGCTAAGGCTGTGTATGATGCTGGCAGGGCTTTTTAGCACATGCATGTAAAGCCAGATGCGCAGCTGATTGAAGCGTAAATAGGTCCACACCCGCAGCCGTTGTAAGTTATACGACGGCGTGCTCATCATATGCTTATCCGTATCCCAGTTGCGCACCTTGACCTCGTCAGGCACGCTGTCATACCACTGGCGGATTTCGCGGTCATAACTATAGACCTCCTCCATACGGAGGTCATAGATGAGGGCGGCATTGATGTTTGTAACAAACCTCCACACGCGAGAAGCCAGGCGCGAGTAGCTGATCATAGCAACCATAGATTTTTGATCCTCCTAAACCAAAGGTGGCATGTTAGTACAGTGCAAAATGAGCAAAGAAGACACGGGACCGAGCTCTTTCTTGGAGCTTCAACTTACAGGTATAGGAAGGCCGGCTTCAACGACATCTTCTGTTAGCACATATGGCAGGCCTGCACAGAGTGACCATCTACGATCAAGAATAAAGACGGCCCAGAAGGCCAGGACGGCGGTCTTGCGTTCCTCCTCGTTCGGAATCGAGATTATGCCATGGCGGGTGTTTAGTCCAATCTCGATGCATAGCCGAGCCACCTGGCCCATGATACGCCAAGCCAGCACATCATCGTTAATGAGGTAGCGGTAGCCAGCTAGCAAGGCAAGGATGGTAATATCGGCGACGTTGACATCATCAGCCATCAGCTTTTTATTGAGTTTCGCCTCCATGCTGTCATACAGCGCCGCTGCCCGCTCACTATATCCGCGGTCTTCAACGGCCATGCCACAGCAGACGATAATTTTAAGGAGAAGCGTCTTGTCATCATTGAGCGAGATAGCGCCACGATCTTTGGCGGTATTCTCCATAACCGAAAACAAGCTGTGTGCATGTTCAATGACGGGTTTGATTGCAAGCATTGGTGACAAGATTCCGCATTCTTCGTCATATAGGCGGCAGATGCGCGTGATTTCGTTAATGCTCAAGTCCCACAGCGGATCCTCGACAGAAGACGAGGTTTGATGGCGATAGGCGTGGACAGGCACGTGCCCGCTATATATTTCCGGGACACCAGAGCTGCCGTTGTCAATGATTGACCTATATGGACCACGGCCTGACTGTGAATAGGCGTTCTCTGTGCCTGAATGATGGCTTAGTGGCGGTGGTGGATTGTGGTCAACAAAGGTCGAGGGATCACGCAGGCCCAAGGCTTTGAGCGAGCTGCCTCCAGATATGATGGTGAGGGCGGGGTCGATTCTTTGCAGAGAAGCGCTGGATTGCGCAGGCGATGAGACCATAGTAGAAGGGAGGGCTGAGGGGGGCAACGGCGGCAATGAAATGGCAGACACTGTCGGTGGTGGCAGAGCCGAGGACTGCACGTGAGACAGCATGCCAGCTTGGGCGGGACCGATGCTTGAGAGTTTCGCAGTGTCCGACTTGAGAGAGTCGACGGTTTGGCTCAGGCTGTTGAGCTGGTCTTGTAGCTGATTCAAGTGCGAGGACATGCTTTTGAACTCTTCCGAGTCTTTGAAGTTGTTGGCACAGCAGTTTGGGGCATACAAGCAGGCGAGGTTGAGATTTCCACAGCGCTGGCAGGGAGTTTCGCCATTGCACTTGATCTTGCGACGCTTGCACTCGTTGCTAGGGGATAGATAGTTAGGTTAGTATGGGCCAAGGGGACAGCGCGGCGGTTCATTGTTAGAAGAGCGGCGGCGATGATGGTAGTAGGGGCTACGGCGACGGCTATATATCTTACCATGCTATGCTGATGTACTATTGTCGGTATTAGTTATTTCGTTTGTGAATTCATAGTGTAGATGGCAGGCCAGCAAGTGGCCGGGCCGGGCCGGGCCTGGCCTGGCATTGGTTGGACTTACTCTATTGCGCTTGCTGCGCTGCTGTTTCTGAGGTGTGGCCTGGTCGTCTATGGCATCCTCGATTTTGCGTTTTGCGCCAGAGGCGCTATCGTTGCTGTGACTTGAGGACATCGGGGCGCCAGAAGCAGAGATGGGAGGGGGCTGAAGGTTGGATGTAGGAATGGCAGAAGGGCCGGTGACATCGTGAGAGACGGCGGAAGACGTCGCAGCAGCATCTGGTCTAATCGCTTGGGTGGTGGGCTGATAGGTGAGGGTGGTTCCAGGGGGAGGGTTGGGGTTTGTTGGCGAGATTCCGTGGAGCTGACGTTGGTGCTGCTGATGCGGATGGGAGTGGGGATGGGGGGGATGATGCTGGGTCTGCACTGGATGGCCGTGCATGTGGCCATGGGAATGGGAGAGGAGATGCGAATGCGGCTGCTGCTGTTGGGAGTGCTGGTGCTGGTCTCGTGATGGGTCGGAGGACGGCGATGGAGATGCGATGCCCATCGAAAGGCCGCCTCCAATGGCTACACCCAAAGCACGGGTTGGAGCTTGGGCCAAATAGCGCAGGTCGCTCACCTGCGTCTCAAGATGCTCCATGATGCCATTGAGGATAGAAGAACACAGAAGGGGAATGCGGAAAAGATGGACGCGAGCAGATGATAGCACGAGCAGGAAAGGACCCGGGATGGGAAAGGCCCAAATAGGGTAGGGGACTTGAGGGCGACAAAGCAGGCGGCAAGAGAGGCTTGATAAGGGCGACAGACTAACTCACTAGCCAGCCGGCTAGAAGTGACGTTACGCGGAGAGAATAAAACGAAATAAAAATGAACAGAAAGAAAGGAATGGGAGGGAAGAATAATTAAAGAAATTTAAGAAATTAAAGGGAAGAGAGAAACCAGTGAGACGCAACTATGGTAGAGAGCACAAAAAAGGAGGAGAAATAGTTTAATCGAGAATTTGAAGTGAAGCCCGGGCACGATGATGAATAGTGTTGACAAGGCCGAGGCAGAGTCGAATGTACCTGGTACACGCACAACAGCGAGGGATACAGTACAAATGTAGGAAGGAGCAGAAGTACAGTGTACAGCTGGCAGGAGACGAAGAGCCCAAAGAAATATAAAAAAGGGAGGCTCAGCGCCGTGCTTCTTCAGCGAAAACGAAGTCTGAGAGAATGAACCAAATACAAGAACAATCAGTCAAAAACGAGAATAGAGAAGAAAACAAGAAAGAATGCGCAAAGGAAGTCTGGAAAAACGAAGCAGGAAAAAGAAGAGGGAGAAGCAAGACGCACAGAACGCGAAGCTTTGGTCATAAAGAAGAGGACGAGAGAGATGGAAAAAAAAAAAAGAATTAATTGTATCTAGTTTTATGTTATTTTATGTGACTACATTAATACAGTTTTCGCTTTTTCTACCATTTTATCTTCCTTCACACGTGCAAGGATACAACCTTGCCGCGAGCCAACGCGAGGGTCAAGGCGGAATAAGATCCAGATCGGAGCAAGCCAGCAGCAAGCCCCCAGTCCAGGGCCAGAGAAGCGCAGCGCAGCGCAAAGTCGTGAGGAGGAGAGCGCGCGTTTCCCACGCTCTGCTTCATGCTGCGTGCGTCTCATTCTTGGGTTTAGAAGAGCGTGGCTCCTCCGTTGATATAAAGATCGTCTTTTCCGCGAGAACAGATTCAGGGCCGGACGGCGGAAGCTAGCTCAAGGCGCAAGCAAAGGCTGTCTTCTCCATGCGGGCGCCTTGGATCTGCCTGTCTGGCATTCGTCCTTCGCCTGCCCCTTTGCCCGTGCTTTGCCATGTCATGATACTAGCAGGTGGATACGTGCCGTTCTTCACCCTTCTCTCGCAACATGCCGAGACCGAAGACCTTGAGGTCACATGTCTTGGCTGCAACGTGTTCGACCGCTCTAGCACACCCCGTACGCTATATGGGGCGCGGCTTAGTCCAGTCCCCCGGCGATCTTATGACTTGTCTCTTGTTGTTGTCTCGTTCTGCCTCCCTCTGCGTCTCTGTGCCCTTATCATGTCTTTCGTTGGCCCCCCTCCTATCGAGATGGAGACCGTTCTTTTTGAGCCTAGGACTTGGCACAGAGCAGGCAGGCAGACAACAAAAACTACCGAGAGCAAAAGTGCGGAATGGGAAAACAAAGGCCAAGAAGTAGCCAAGTAAAAGGTTAAATGGTGCTTGCGTCCTAGGTGCCGGCCGCCACAAGCCAGCAGCACTAGCAGCATGCATGTCTACACAATACCAGAAATCGGGATATTGCTGTCGTATAGAGACACGAACGAGAAAAAAGAAAAAAAAAAGGACGAAAAGGAAGAACAAAACGTCAAGTTGTTCTCGGTAGGGGTTGTTAGTCTTGGCTGAGAACTCTTTTTAGTTACCCTTATAGTACATATTTTGCGTTTCATGGGCGGCTAAGGCCACGAACTTCGGCTATCACAGTGCTGTACGCTTGCACGCAGCGCCATGTCTCTTAGGGGCTTGCCCTGCCGACGCAGCACCCGGCACGCAGCACGCAGCACCCAGCGCTGACTTGGAGCCTTACAGCGCTGTTTACAGAGGACTGCTCCTGCCCCTCCCCTACAAGACCATTCAACGGCGCTATCTGCGATAAATTGGGCCTGAAAGCTCGAGCCAACAATGCCCCGCAAATTGGCGGAGCTTGAAGGAAGGAAGGAAAATGGAACAAACGGCCCACTTGAAGAAGTTCCTTTTTTTTTTCTTTTTTTTTTTTTTTTCGCTCCACCAGGCTATCTCTCCTATGTCCCAGGAGCTCATATATCTCGACTGCAACCCAGCATCACCCGCTATACGTAGGTCTGCCCTAAAGCCAGCACACTGCGTCTCTTCATCTCCACTCCGCTCCGCCCTCCCCTCCTCCCCTTCCACACACACCTCGCCAGGTTTCGGCCTCGGACATCGAAAGTCCGCATCTCGATATCCTTCTCGGACACTTGAATCAGAACCAAAGTCCACTTCCTGCCTATTTCTGCACCATTGACTAATAACAGCAACAACTTACACCCTACACCCATCCAGACACAAGGAACAAAGTCCGAAAGGGGGCCTCTGCCTGCCCCAAGCCCCAAGCCACCCCAACCCCCATGGCACAACAAACCTCTTGGGGCCGCTATGGCGGTATTGCAGCAATGCTCTGGATATTAGTATAGCACTAGGCTTATGTATCAGTATAAATCCGACGCAGCCCGTGGAGGTCCAGCTGTGAGCATAGGACGAGTATTCATTACATGACACTTTCACACGCAAACGCGCAGACCCGTCTCTTCTACAACCACAGGTCTCTCTTTCGCTTTTAATATCACCCTTATTTGTGGTCCATCTCGTTGGTTTTCTCTTCCTTTTCCTTTTCCCCGCCCGACTTCAACAGAGCCCCTTCTCCTTTAAACTTTGCCCTCTACCATCTCCGTCCCATACATCTTACCTTGTTCAGCTCCCTCGTATGATCCCAGCTTTATCTCCCCTCTTTCTTCACCGTCCTCTGCCTCCAGTGGACGTTGAATATATTCAAATTAAATCCAACCCCCTTCTAAGTCCATGTCTCTCTATTCTATTATTGCTGCTGCTGCTGCTACTCTTACTGCTACTCCTGTGCTGCTACTCCTACACTGCAAAGCCCAACAACCCTTCAGCCTCACTTTTAGCATTCGCAACAAACCCACAATCCCTCAAAGGTACCTTTGTTTGGCACCCTACAGGGGGGGCAGGCTAGACCAGGCTGTTAAATAAGTAAATATAGAAACCAAGCGCAGAAACATGAACTTCTTCTTCGTCTCAAGGCCCTGGATATGAGAGGGAGCGAGTGGAGGGAAAGGCAAGGTGGGGAGCAGCCATGCAAATCACATCTCACATCAAAAGTCACAAGAATCTCTCTTATGCGGCTTGGGCTTATGCTTGAGCCGGGGCTGGTCTGGCGCGGATGGGAGGGGGGAGGTTCCAAGAAGAGACCCTTTGTCTATAGCACATTACCAATTCTGGAACACCACCTTGAATTGAGGCCAAAGGAGGAATAATTTAAAAAAAAAAGTTCTGCTGACCCGACGGAAACAAAGTTCCTTGTCTCCTTGTCTCTGTTGTCTTGTCCTAGCCCTGTTTTTACCTTCTCTCTGCCCTGCCCTGCCCTGCCCTCTTACTCTCTTCTACTCTTATGACTGACTCTATCCCCTATCCCTGCTCATCTTCTTTTCTTCATCGAGGAAATACCTACTCAAATTCAGCGATACCCTTCTATCAAACTAGAGGCGCTTATTCCTTTCTTGTCTCTTTATTTCCCCATTAAGTGTTTGATATCGGCCGGTTGCCCTTTCGAACCCTTCCTTCCTTTCCTTTTACGCTCTTTCTCCTGTCCTTTCCATCTCTTTTTCCTGTCTCGTTCGCATCCGCCTGTCTGTTCGCCAAATTCTCTCCTCTACTCTTCTCGCCCCCCCCCCCTCTTACCTTCTTCCGGCTCTCGCTGGTTGGCTGGCTTTCTCCGTCTCCCTTGTTCGCTTCCTTGTCTTCTCTATTCTCTTCCCTCGTCTGCATCCCCTGTTCTATTCCATTTGTTCTTTGATTCTTTGCCGCCAATCTATCACCACCAATCTCCCTCTAGTCATGAACAACTCTTGGTAAAAAGGATTAAAAAAAATCAGTTAACAATATGCCCGTAGCAATCTCCAAACCCAACCCTAACTCCATCTGCCCCAACACACACCCCCCGCATCGTCACGGTATCCCCCTGCTCCAGGAACCGGCGCACACTGCCATCAGACATCACAACGTCCTTCTTTCCTGCCTCCGACAGTTCAAGCAGACTGCCGCGTGAGTCTTCGGTTTCGCCACTAATCGTTCCAGATCCCAGAAGGTCGCCTGTACGCAGCGGACAGCCGCCCAAGGTGTGATGGGCAATCATCTGCGGGAAAGACCACATCAGATTCTTGCTACTAACCCGAGTAATGGGGGTCTCCGATGAAGAGGCCCCGTTGCCACCACTCTCAGACTTGTTCTTGACTAACGGCGCACAGAAACACGGGGCGTGTTGGCGCCCAGCGATACATATTAGCTTTCTGCCACTGTTCATGGGGATAACAACATTGAACTGAGACTTGGTTTAGCCTCTCTACTCTTCTCCAGCCAACCAACCATCTTGTTTAGGCTTCCCCACTCTGAAGCAAAGACCCGGAGATCCCAAGCCTATTGTGGAAGAGGCAAGGAATAGGGCCAAGGTCTGCAACAACGTATACATGTCCTGTCTGTATCGCGGAGGAGCTGGACAAGCTAGAAAGATTATGTATCTTTCTAACAAGAGTGGCACTGCTACCATCCAAGCCATGATACGAACAAGCAAAGGGGGAGGGGGGCGGCAAGAAAGAGAGGGAGAGAGGGGAGGGAAGGCAAGAGGTGAAAGAGAAAGACGGCAAAGGGAGAGGGGGCAAATCTCAAATCGGTGCAAAAAAGACACAGAAGGAAAAAAAAAAACAAAAGGACAGACAACTCACCTTCCAACATAACTTCCAGGGAGATATCAAACACCGACCTGGGGTTTGCCTCCTGCAAATATTCCTGGCTACCTTTACCCTGGATTGCTAGCGGCTCAGCTCGGAAGGGCTCCAGCGCATCAGCTAGCACAACCCAGCCACTAATAGATGTTGCAAAGTTCTTGCCATTGAATGGACCCAGCGGCACGTACTCCCAAGCCTGTATATCACGTGCGCTCCAATCGTTGAGCAGAACGTAGCCAAAGATATGCTCTTCCGCCTTGTCGACAGGAATCGATTCTCCTAGCTTATTGCCCGTAGCGATAATGCAGCCTAGTTCTAACTCGAAGTCGAGTCTACGCGATAGACCCGTTACTGGCATCGTCGCCACGACCGCCATACCAGCAGCAGGCATGGCAGACCCAACAGCGCCCGGTGCAGTCTCCAAGATCTGGCCCATAGGCCGCTGCACCGGCGTGCCTGAAACCACCACGCTAGAAGCACGCCCATGGTATGCCACTGGCAGATGCAAATAGTTGCGCTGCAGCGCATCGGCCTTGCCACGGAACATAGTTCCTGTGTGCAGCGCGTGGTGATAGCCGGCGAAAAAGTCCGTGTAGTCGCCGATTTCGACAGGCAGCTGCAGCACGGCCTGGTCCCGGGGCAACAGCACGCGGGTCCGGAACCCCGCATTGTCGCGTAGAAAGCCTGCGTAGGGCGTATCGGCCTGCAAAACGTCTTGGAGTCGCTCACGCACTGCGCGGTGTATGCGACGGCCAAGAGCGGCAAATGCATTCAACGACGAGGCACGGAATACGTCGTCGAGGCCTTGCAACATGGGAAATGTCTCGGCAAAGGCAGGGTGGGTGGTAAGCTGTGCCATGTCCAACACATTCTGGCCGACTGCGACACCAACTCGTGACCGTGGATCGCTCTTCGTATTGAAGATGCCAAAAGGCAGGTTCTCAAGCGAGAACCCGCTTTGTGCGTCAATTTCAATCCAGCTAGCCAGGGGCATCGTGTATTGCTTGTGATGAAGTGAGTTGAGATGGCTGGTTGGCTGGTAGTTTTCGTGATAACTTATGTGGGCTAGACAAAATGACGCGGACAAGCACGACTCCGTCGTTGTGTAGGAAACTGCTAACTAGGAATTTGAATCTTGCAGTCTTGGGAAGTTGCTGGATTTGAAATTGTTGCCCAGCTTTTACTCCATCACTGTAGCATTTTAACTCCCCCAGCCTGCCCCTCCTTTCAGGACTTCCCCATAAATGTTTACGGGATGTTGCTCTTTTTTTCGCCTTGTGCTGCATATAAGTAGCAGTTGCATACGTTGCCATGCACTTCCTTCCCCAACTTTGTTTTGTAGCCAGAGCCAGAGTGCCTACAAGGCGAGGCTCGGGTTAATCCATCGCACATAGGTGCAACAGCACAGCACAACCTTATGCCGCTTAACCCCACCGTTAAAAGCCGACGTGCGGAAATCCTGACACTAAGGATTCGGACGTCCATTCACAAGTGAGCATTATTACTAATTTACTAATTAGGCAGCCAGAAGCAGCTTGGTCACATCACAAATTATACGTGCGAAGATAATACAGCAGACGTGCGACAATGGAATAAATAATAGAAATAAAAATAAACAATAGTTCCCGCCCAGAAGCGAGGCTTTGGAAGGGAGAAGAATAAAAGAAGCATCATAAACCAGAAAAAGAGCCTGTAGTAGTAGACATAAAACAATATAAAAGAAAACATGGGCAACACAACGCACGAAAAGAGTCAGGCCAAGAACACACGGCACATCTAGTAGAAAGCCAGCCATAATCCCACGGCTAACCACAAAGTGGTAAACCAACAGAGCCCCCCCCCCTGTGATCAAGACGAAGAAAAGAGAAAAAAGGAAATCCCTAACGGCAAAAACGAACGCTCAAGAAACAGATAGGACAAGAGTCGAACAAATGCGCAAGCGAAACTAGGCATTCCGCAATGTAAAACTCCAATAACATGCATAAGGCCATCACCAACCTGCCAATGGCCGAACAGGAGAAACGGAATCCAGAAACATGAAAAGGGATAGATGTAGAAAAAAGGAAAAAAAAGCGGCGATTGAGCATCCCCAGCTCAGAGGTCTAATAATAAGGGCATAAAAGTGCTGGTATAGTAAGGTGAGTGCGGCGGAGAAACAGAACACAGCGAAGTAATCAGGATGGTCAGAAGCGCTTGCCAAATCTAAAGGGTTTGATCAAGAGCCCCCACAGAGAAAGCAAAGCAAGTGTCTGTTGCTCCGTCTCGATAGTACCTCGCAAGGAGAAGACATAAACAAATACTTGTCATCGTCATGGCGAGGTCGTGAAGTGAAAACAAACAGAAGCGGTCGTCGGTGGTGCCTTGAAAAACATATGTATTGATGCACCAAGCGTCAGCAACGACCCGAAGCAGGGATTGCCATTAAAGACTGGACAACAAACACCCTTTTTCTACTTTTCCTTGGTCCCGTTCTGCTTTTCTTCCATGTCTAATCTCTTGCGCCAGTCAGCCAGACTCTCGCTAATTCCCAGACCAGCGGCATCATCAGGTTTCTTGGTGGAGAGTTGAGTCTCAAACTCAAAGGCATTGCTCAAGCGGTAGTTCTTGTTGGTAGCTTCCCACTGAGAGCGCAGAGTCTCAAGTTCCGAAGCAAGGCTGTCCAGTGCCGCGCTGTTGCGGTTGCCAATACCCCCACCAGGGGCACCGTAAAAGCTTTCACGATCGGCATCACTGGTAGGCTCCGTTGTTGTAGTCGTAGTTTCGGTAGTTATTATGGGAGTTACTGGGGAAATAGCAGCAGACCCGTTAGTCTCAGTAGCGGGAGGCCCGCTGAAACTAGTCACCTGGCGGCTGCGGCGACGATAGTTATCGACTGATGACTCGACCTGATCGAGCAGCATCGAAACCTTGTGCTCAGCATCCATGGCACGGCGTTCCAGTAACTGGTTCTCTTCCTGCAGCGTTTCCAAATCATTCTTAGTAGCCATCATCTTCAGGTTGAGCTCCTCAAAAGAACTAATGGCAGCAGAACGCTCAGTTTTTGCCTCACTAAGTTGGTTGGTGACGGTTGCCAGTTTGCCTTCAAGCTCAACAATATTAGCTCGCATTTCGCTCTGAAGCTTCTCGACCCGCCCCTCGAATGCTGCGCGCTCTTTACCCCAATCATTGGCCTTAGAAGAAGCCGCGGTAGCAGAGGAGAGTTTCATCTCGAAATTATCGAGATCGGCCTTGAGACGCTTGTTTTCATTCTTGTACGCAGTCTGCTCTTCTTTCAACTTCTGTAGCATCTTCTCAGTGCCTCGCACATAATGAACGGCAGAGTTATAGTCTTGCTCGAGTTGAGTAAGCTTATCGCGATAATGAGCAACCGACTCCTGCAGCTGTGAATTGAGCGATTGCTTCGTCTTTTCGTGGGCGCTATTGGCCTCCGTGAGCTGAGATTCAAGTTCCTTCAAACGAGCCTGCTGCTCGGGTGAAACAGCACGAGAACCGTTCTTGGACTTTCCGCCACTGGCAGGGCTAATGCCACGTTCGCTGAGAATGTCCTTGAGCGTAGTGTGTTGTATCGTAATAGCATTAGTTTCAAGCTGCTGAGCCGCTAGTTGGTTCTTGAGATCTGCAATCATAGCCTGTAGAGACTGAGTTTCTTTGAGCGTTGACTGTAGTTGTCTACGAATCCCAACGCCCTCTCGACTGGTCTGCTCTTGGTAAGCCTCCAGACCAGCAATACGTTCTTCAGCTCCACGGAGCTTATCAGCAGCGGCATTGGCCTCCTCTTGATACTTCTTCACCAAGCCGGTAGCGGTAGCCAGTTGAGCAGTAATAACTGCGAGCTTTTCGCTTTCTGATTGAAGAGCCCTGGGCGAGTCTTGCGACTCCATCTTCTCCAAACCCGATACGATTGCTTTTTTATGCGCTTCGGCTTCTTGGGCATACTTCTCAGCCATAGCCTCAGCATCACGCATACGCTGCAAAAGAGAGGTGACCTCCGAAGTCCGGGCCTCGAGGTCAGAGGAGAGTTTGGATAGCTTGCTTTCTGCCTCTTCCCGAAGAGCTCGCTCTTCGGTGTATAGCTTTTCCATGTGCGCCTTGGTTTCTGCTGACGCAGCAACAGCGGCCTTCAGGGAGGATATCGTCTCAGAAGTGCCCTTGGACGTACTGACACCATCGTTGTATTTGTTAGAAAGCTCATCCTTCTCGACCTTGAGAAGCTGCATGGCCGCCAAAGTTTCCGTGTATAGGACGGTCTGATCACGAGATTCACGCTGCAAAGAGTGAACCTCTGCCTTCAGTCTCTCAACCTCGGGCGATGTCATCTGCTTGTATGCTTCTAGTTCGACCATGCGCCTTTGACTTGCAGCCGCAGTATCATCAGCTAGTTTCCTAGCTTTTCTCTCGACCTCTAGATCTGCCTTCAAACTGTTGATTTGAAGAATCATGTCCTTTTGAATATTAAGAGAGGAAGCTAGGCGACGACTAATGTCATCATTGCGATCACTATCATCACGGTCCTCGAGCTGAGGCGTATTGGCAGCACTTCCAGTGAGACCAGCAAGTTTGGCTTTGGCATATACGGCTTCTTGTATAGCGGCATCTCGTTGCTTTTCAGCCTCGGCAATCTGTTTTGACGCTAAAATTGACTGCTTGTCAACGGAGCTTTGCACCGCTGCAAGTTCGCTTTTCATAGCCAAAAGCGCTTCGATCAGAGGCTTGTCTTCGTCGTCAAATGACTCAGCGCCACGTCCCTCAAGCATAGGACCGCCTAGGTGAGAAGTAGGCGAGTAGCCGGCCTTGCGCGCCAGCTCAAGCTCTGACGCATACCAGGCGTTCCGATTTCTCGCCGAGTCCAACTCTTTAAGTAAGGTGACTGTTTGGGAGTTGCGCATAGATGACCGCCGGTTTACAGAATTGCTCGGCTGTCGACTGGGGAGATTTGCTGGGACGGCATTCTTGTTAGTATCGTTAGGGCTTGTGGTATCGGCCTGGGCAGTGGTAGGCGAGGGCCCATTTACAGAAGGCGCAGAAGTTGCTGGGGTAGTAGGATTTGCTACGGCGGCAGCGGCCGCCATTGCACCAGCTGCGCCTGCAGCAGCGACATTCATGTTCTGGTCATTACCATGTGTGCTATCAACCGATCCCTGGTTGCGACCCATTCGACCCTGGGCAGACCTAGTACGAGGAACTTCAGAGGCGCGCTGTTCCGCTTTGGAGCCTGATCTTGATTGTGGCGTACGTCGGCCGTTCATGGATACTTCGCCATCTTTGCTTGAATTCTCGCGGGATACGGGAGATTGACCGGCAAAGTCGCGGTCAGATGAAGCACCCCTAGCACGGCCAATGTTTCCAACATTGTTTGGATTACCATTAGGCCTACCCGGACCACCATTCATGGGACCATTGGGACCAGCACCTGGACCACCGGGGGGTGCATTTGCGGGGCGACTAGGAGGACGGCCGTTGGGGCCATGTTGATAGCCAACCATCTGTGGTCCAGGCCTTCTACCATCAGAGCTGAGTCCGACAGGCCCATCCTTGATAGCTCGTTGTCCGGGGCCTTGATTCAAGGCTGTATCATTACTAGTTCTGCGAGCAGCAGGACCTCGCTGGGATTGATTGTCGTTAGGGTATCTGATCTTGGTAGTATCCAGAACATAGACGAGGCCCAAATCATTGATAGGGTTGGTAGTAGAGCTAGGCTCGCCTCCTACAATAACAATAGATTTGCCAACGCTGGTCATACTATGGCCAGATCGAGGCGAAGGCGAGGGGCCCATGTTCTGGAAAGTGTACCATCGCTTCGTAGTGATACGGAAGGCAGCAAGATCACCAAGATCGGTGCCTTCTTCAGTTCGTCCACCAAAGATATACATAACGTCGTCTACCAACGCAGCGGCATGCCCCTCACGAGAAACCGGGATGTATCCAATGCAGTCAAGTTGAGACCACTTGTTTGTTGTTGGATCGTAGCACCAAACATCGTTGAACCACTCGTAGCCGTTTGTTCCGCCAAATCTATAATAGGGTTGTTAGCATTCAATTTCGACGCAAGCGACAGTGGCATAGACACATATAAGCGGAAAGGAGCAACCTACAGGTAAAGCTTGTCGTTGAAAGTGACAACTGTATGGTTTGTTCGAGGAGAAGGCATGGTAGAGGGAGTAGAAGACAGTTCGGTGTTGGAAATCAAAACTTCCCACTTGTTGGTCGGGTTCTGAAGCTGGTTAAGGTCGAATGCACACAAATCGTTCATAAAAAAGCCTTCTACCTGGCCACCAAAGATGTATATCTTCGAGCCAAGAATGTTAAGAGTGTGTCCGTAACGTCCTGACGGTCGAGGGGCGGTGGGGAGTGCACGTGACCATTGGCGGGTAGCTGCGGGTAATTAGCAAGTGTCATGATTTGAAGTGCGGTTGCAGAGATCCAAGTATTCTTACAAGTGTTCAAGAGGTAAAGAGTCTCATCAAGAACGTCGTTCTCGTCAATCTTGGTATCACCACCATAGACAATGAAGGCATTTCCTACTAGCAAACTAGCATGCCCGACACGAGGACCGGGGCCTTCGGCGGTAGTTGCTAATGGATAGCAAGACAAGTTGCCTCCAGCCTCAATCATCCATAGGTCACCCTTAACAGTTGTACTGTTGATGAGGCCACCCATAATATAGACATCGCCTTCCTTAGAGCCGACAGAGTTCACGGCGGCGCCATATCGGGGGAACGGAGGCGGATGGGATGATGTGTAGGTCAGTCGACGCTGCGACCAAGGATAAAGAGAGGCATTGGGGTTTGAGGCCTGTGGGCCAACATTTCGAAACTGCATTGGTCGTGGATGTCAGTTATTGTATGCGATTATTTAGAGAGTGTGACGAGTCCATGCCTGCACTGGCGGATAACAAAGTTCGGGATGATGATAACTATCGCAAGTGGTTTTTGTAGGGGGATTACAAGGAGCAAGATGGAAATCGAACAAAGGAGAAACAATCGAAATAGGTAGCCAAGTTTTTTTTTATCAAGGGGTCTTGGGATGAATTGCGCTCCACTACCCTGACATAGGGATGATGGGG
>MKGM01000072.1:22641-61323 GCA_002018265.1 Ceratocystis harringtonii | reverse complement strand
GGGGGGTAGGTATGGTCTGTTTTGCGCGTATCAGGTGAATGTGGTGTGCGCCTTCGCAAAGGGGGGGATAGCCCGAGACAGACGACTTGAGCTGGTATGAATTCGAGATAACAAGCTGTTTTCTTTTGGATGGGGATTTATAGCAGTCGGCGATCACCAATGATGTCGTGTCGTGATGGAATGGAAACAAAGTGCAAGGTAAGGATAGATTGAGATTAGGAGTAAGGCAGGTGCTTCTAGTGAATTGATTTGTACAACTAAGCAAATAAGAGAGCGAGCGAATGGAGGATACGACAGAAAGCTTCACCACAGCGAGCGGGTGAGAGGCCTATAATGGCACACGAGGGACAAAAAATAAAAAGAAAGGATGAGAAAGAGGCCTTGGGTGTCTTGTGTGTGCGGCTGCATGTATCCAAGTATCCAATGCAATGGGCGTGTTCTAAAGAGGGATCGAAATCTGATGCAGGAAGATGGAGCCTAGATTTGTTTTTTGCCCGTTTGTTTTGGGTACTGCTTGTGGACTATACGTAGGCGTTTAAAGTGTGGGAATAAGCGTAAGTCGTGGACTCTGCACGGGATTTAATGGGGCCAATTACGAAATCACAGAAACAAAATGGTGCATGCGAGTCGAATTGGCAGGAGAGCAAACACGCGCAGCCACGTTAAGGAAGGCCTGGGGAGAGAAGTTGGAGCAGGAACGAGTAACTGCCCTTACTAGAGCAAAAAAAAAAATCCCCTGTTTTGAAAGCTCCTTCCAGAAGGGTACATACGTCGTTCCCAAAACTGAGTTGGAATGGGCAGAGCAGTGTGTAGGAAAAAAAAAAAAAAAAAAAAAAGAATTCCAGTGCAAGTTTGGTTTGTGAAATTCAAAGCTGGCCTTGGCCACGTAAAGCCGAAGAAATACCACCGCGTTTCTTTTTCATTTACTTATTTGACATCAAGAACAGAAGCGAGGTGCTTGTATCAACATTCAGACCCAAGTACGGAGAAGAAAGAAGGGAAGGAGGATAAGAAGGGGTAACTACCTCAAACCGCCCCTCCCTCCCTCCTTCGCCCAGAACATACAGAAGGAATGGGCCCTTCCACCTTCCGCCCTACGCTTTGTTTGTTTCCTTCCACAAAAATTACTGTGTATTTTTTATGTGGCGGCTGGGGAATCGAATTGGATTTCCAGGGGGCTGAAAATAATGGCTGTCAAGCCTCCCCATCCCCAAAGCACAAAATCTTGGGCTGGGCGGAAGGGAATTGTTGTGGTGGTCAAAGTCGCTGGCTAAAACTATCCGGCTCATAATTCGACCCCGTTAGTTTAGATTCAGGAGATTAATGTTGCTAGCGGGAAAAAAAGTATTAAGTTGGCATGCAGTCCAAAGAATGCGCAAGGATAAAAGCCTCAATCAAACCCACCCACAGAGGTAATGAAATCAAGATTGCAGAGTAGGGCTTCCCGGCTTGGATTGCTTCTCTTTTCTGTTTTGTTTGGCAAATCAAGACCCTTTCAACGTCAGGTCAGATAATAAGCTGAGACTGCATGTACCATACTGTGAGTATTGGCATTCTACGTGCCACATTGAGCTAACCAAGACAGTTTTTCACTTTGGCTACTTGCTTCTTACTTTCTCTACTAGTCTGGTATGTGCCATGAACCAACAGAAACTCAGGAGTGCGTGTGGGACAACCAACTGAGTTTATATTATGGGCTACCCACTCAAGTGGGAAGCTAGCCTCCTCACATGCACGCACTGACGCCAGAAAGGGGGTCTCAGTTCCTCATCGTCAGCATGACAGCACCAGATTCTATGTCGTGAGATCATCAAGCCAGAGAAAATGCCAAGAACCTTGACCTTTGGTACAAGTGAATTAGGTGTAGTGAATAAAGTCTAGTCTGCGTGGTGTGTAATGTGTAATGTGTAATGTGTAATGCGTAATGCATGCTACATACCGTGCACATGAGCCCCTAGGGGAAGAATCCGGCAAATTGCGCGCAGAAGCGTTAGCGCAAGAAACGCATCTATCTACAGTATGGAGTATGTAGCATGTAGAAACAGGGGCATCTGGAGTGGGTGTCTGGGATTGGAAATATGGCCTTCAGCCCTGACTTCACGCTGCAGCTCTGCAGCACTTTACCTCGGGCCTCTTACATTCGCATCTTCTTTGACATGCGTTTAAGTGAGTCGTCTGCACGTGTGGCTCTTGACACATTTCATCATAGCGCACGCTCAACGGTGTACTGCTAACCTTGGGTTATGGCAAAAGGCCACGAAATTGTCCCATTGTGAGATTAGGTCACGTTGCCCCTTCTTCTTGCTGCTACCAGCCGCCAATAGTATTCTGCCAGCTGCCGCTGAAAATCATGCCGATTCACACGAACAAAAAAATAGATTAAAAAGACAAAGATCTGCGTTTTGAAACACAACTTGGAAGTGCGCTCTCGAAGTCCAGCATTGGCATTCGTGTTCGGCGTTCGTGTATATTTACACAAGTATTTCCCTTCGAAAATTCCCATGCGCCTTAGTAAAAACGCGTACTGTGTAGTATAGCGTATCACACGTCCTTTCAGGCTGCACGCTCGCCCCTAGGCAAGCAATAATTAATGTACCTTGCATTGGCTGCAATGTTGGACAAGGCCCTATGCCTAATCACGACGTGGCCCTAGACAGGCTGGCCTGTAGACCCCCATGAAGAAGAGTGTCGCCAAGTGTAGCCTTAGAGCCTGTTCCCCATCAATCCCTGAGTATGCGCTAGCCCCAAGACAGGGTGTAAGAAAGGCTATAATAACCCTAATAACCGTGACATTAATTTTCCTTCTACTTTGCTCTCCTCTCCCTCTCTCGTCCAGCTCAAATGTCCCAGTTGAAAGACGACATAGGCGTCATTTTGTGAGTCAATGTCTTACAACATTCATACTATAAAACCGTCAGCTTGCTGAGAGATGTGTTCCGCCTTGTTTCTATGTCCTTGTTTCTCGTATAATGCTGTTTATAGAAACGAGTACGCTTAGTAAAGCAATATTCGCAGCCGTTGTAGGAATAGCCCAGCGCTTGCTTCAGCAGCCATTCGTGGCACAAGCCTTGTGGCTGATTCGTGCAGCTGTCATTGACACGAGAGAAACACTGGAGACACTCTGTAGCCAAACGCGATAGTATTAAGAGCCAAAGACAATTGCATAATAGCCTGCCTATTGAAAGAGGGGGTGGAAAAGAAAAAGGAGACAAGCACGTGGAAAATACCTTAAAGACGAGAACAGGCATGCAAAGCCTTCGCCACCAAGAAAGAGTCCCCCCTAGGTCGCAGCGGAACACATAATACATGAAGGGACATAACATCAGAAACGCAGACCATAACGCTTACTACCCACTATACGATCTACAAACAGATACAACAACAAAGACAAGGTGTCCGACCGAAAAAGAAAAGAAAAAAAGAGTAAATGATGAGAAAAACAAAATGTGTACGAGAAGGGTGAATATTGAATATCGAAAGACGTAGAAGAGACTGCATCTGGGTGAAGATGAATCTGCAAATTAAGGCATAGTAACGATGGCGGCTTGTATGTGTAAAAGGACAGAGCGCAGCGCACTAAGCAAACACCAGAATACACAGATATACGCGCTCTTTTTTTTTCTCAGGCAGGTGCCGTCATGGATCTCTTCAAAGCCGGAGGCGCTTCTAGTTGCACAGGCCTCCGCCTTTGCCGGTAATGAGTCTGCGGCTCGATACTAGTATATCCACGAATGATGGTTGTTGAAGAGCGCCGCACGGCCTTGAATGGGGCGGCATTTACAAGTACTCGTGGGCTACTCCTATTACCATTACTATTTCTGTCACTGTTGCTGCAGCCCCCACTACCACTGCCTACTGTTCGCTGCCGGAACGGATCTAGATATGGCGTACGCTAGACGTGGACCTCGGATTCTTGGTTCTCGCATGTGAACAAGTTGATGTGTGTGTCACCCCATGCTGACGCGGCCAGTATAGGCCGGTGTGGGTGGAAGTCGGTGGCTGAGATCGGATTGCTCCGTGTTTGCTGCAAGAAGCTGGAGTACGGCTCTACACGAGATAACTCTTGGCCATCTAGATTGAAGACCTTGACAGTATGTGTCGACGTGCCACTGTGACTCGGTTAGCAATCTAATCAATCTGATGTGCGTATTGAAATGAGGGGCGGTTTGTATAATTGATAGACTTACACAGCAAAAACAGGTAAATGTTCATGAGTACTTGCGGTCCGGAGCGTGTCACGTGTTGTTTGGAAAGTGTGGAGTGGCTTGTCCATGCGAATGTCCCAGAGGCGGACTTTTCCGTTTCTGCTAGCACTCAAAAGCTCTCTCTGGCCACCTCTCTGCATATGCACTGTCATGACCCACTGGCGGTCAGACTCGTCACGCCATTTCTTAACCATCGAGTCCTGTGGTTTCAGGCGGAGATCATAAACGCGAACAGCGCCATCGCCAAAGCCAGCTACCAAAGTGTTGCCTGTCATCTGGTCTGATGTAAGGGACGTGACGCATGAGCCGGACCGTGCAGGGATATCCATAGTGCACATCTCGCTAGCAGCATCCCAGGCTCTGATAACACGGACGTCTCCGGCTGCTAGAACGCGGCCACTGACTTGCTGCCAGTCAACGGCCATGCCAGAGTTGACGGTACTGGGAACCATGTCGGTCAGGGCTCTCCAGGCCGTTGCCAGCTGTATCTGCTCATCAGATTCATAGTTGCGGTAAATGCGAATCACACCATCCGAAGAGCCTAGCATGAGTAGCGCCTGGTCGTCTTCGTTGATAAAACGGAGGTTGCGGATCTTGGAGCCAGGCGGGTTGCCGTTAGAGAATCTACTTAAAACACCCTGCTTCTTCCAGTCCCAGACAGTCACTGTATTGCCATCATCCGCAGCAGCAAGGTGGTCTTCATACTGGTGGAATGTCATCTTGACGGGCTGCGAAGAGTTATTGAGCATGCCCAGTTGATTGTTCCATTTATGGCTGCCAGCAAAGGACTTGAGGGGTTGGGTCTTTTTCAAGATGCCCTCATTCCGGGAGCTTCTCCAGAGACGCTCGTTGTATTCAGTACTTCCGGGTTCATCAGCCTCGACGGGTTTCATTTGAGGTTCCCGGAAATAGCCAATCGCCCAGTCCAGAATGGTGCTCGGAAGAGGAAGCTTCGCTGGCTCAGAGAGATCACGCGGCTGAAACATTCCAGAAACAGGCTCTCGGCACACATGGTAGTGTGCTTGCGAGTTTCCGTCATCATTCTGATCGCCGCTCGTAGTGGTAGCTGTATTGAGAGGGGGGTTGCGCATTGAACTGGGCCGGTGAGAGTGGTTGGTTGGTGTGATAATGGGGGAGGGGTTGGCAGAGCTAGGCTTATCATCGTTGTTGAAAAAAGCACCCAGGGGGAATAGCATGCTGGCCGTGCGGCGCAAAAGCCCAGGCGAGGAAAGAGGCGTATTTGACATACTTGACGAGGCATTGTTTATTAGGCTGTTTTTGGAGGCATGGCGAGATGAATGCATCGTATACTTGCGGTGGAGAACAGCCAGTAGTTTGCGGGCGTTAGGGCCGACTGGTGACTGAAGGACGGCATCGACGACGTAGTCGACAACTATGGATGCTTCCTTCTGTACTTCAGGATGAGCATCGACACTCATGGTCAGAGCAACTCTCCACATGGCAGCAAACACGGTATTGTAGGAAAGGCCACGGGCAGAGGGCTTGATAGAGCCATCCTTTTCGCGATCTCCAGGGAGTGCATAGTGCAGACCAGACCTGGTTTCGGTAGTGTCATCACGTTGAGGGGTTTTAGATGCTAAATCTTCCTCAACCATCTGTTCATAAGCAGCAACGACAAATTTGCTCTCGTAGCGTACAATAAAAGTCGACAGGAAAACCAAGAACTCTCTCCTGACAATGGCGCTACCATCATTTGCCATGCCGAGAACAGTCCAGGCTAGGCCCTCTTCAATCTTTTGCACCTCTGGAGTAATCTCTGGTATACCAAGGAAGGTGGTCATGGCATAGAGCATGGATGCGCGAACTTCGCAGTTCAAGTCTTTGCTGAGGGTAGAGAGTTTGGAGAGCGCATCCTCACGAATTCCTCTCCACTTCGCTTCAGGAAGAGTTTGCCACAGTTGGCTAAGACACAGACAAGCCCACTGGCGAAGAAGGGCATTGCTGGGGTTTTGGATGTGGAGGAGGCACGAAAGTATGATGTCAGAAGAATTGCATGATCTTTGGCCAATTTCATAGTCGCGACAGACCATTGCAATGATGAAAGCACACATGGCCTTGTGTTCATCAGCATCGGCCACAGGGATCGGCTCATTGGGCTTGAGGATGGTGGCAAAGTAGACATAGCAAGAGTCTTTGACAAGATCAACTTGGCAAGAGTTATCGACGGCCAAGAGACGCGTCCAAATGAAAATCATGACAGGCCTAAGCTCCATGGCTGTGGACTGAAGCAGTTTCAAGACATATGGGAAGATGCCTATACTTAGGGCTAACTGAACTGCCCATGGTCCTAGATCTAAGAAGCGGCCAAGGAGAATCAGGGCACGAACTCTGTGCTGTTGACTAAGCAGCACCTGCAAAACAACAGGTAATTGTTCTGGGGGCTGTTGTTTTATGGCATCGCCTTGGGCAAGATAAGTGTGAAATGCAGTCAGCTGGTCTGCGAAAAATTCAGAGTGCTCGTACTCGTACTCTATGCCCGCCTTTCCCTTGAGCTCAAGCATAGGCAGCTGTGCCAAGGCCATGTCAACAGCCCAGTCCCAGCTCTTCCATAGCGGGTGCTGGCGAGTGTCTGGAAGCTCAGGGAATGACTGGGGGTGGCAGCCGTATGTTGACATGATTCGTTGGGCTAATAGGAAATTTCTGAAGAGAGCTGCAACCATGAGGTCCTGGCGGAAAAATTTGCGGAATAGATCACGAGGAAGAGTCGTCCATGCAATTGTGTCAGCTATGGCGGTGAAAATCCAGTTCAACTCTCCTAGAGGCGTCCGCCGTTCCTGGAGGCGACCGGGGAGCGCACGTGCTCGTTCTGGAGTAATGTTGGTTTTCAAAGGGTTCTGGAGAGCAAAATACACCAGTGCCATGTGGATAGGGGTTGTTAGACAGCACGTGAACAGATCAGCTGGAAGGAGGGGGTTTGTGGGCAAATGTTCGCCGGTTCTACAGGCGGCGAGATGAATAAAAGGACGGTAGTTGACGGTTTGATGATTGGGGTCGATGGCTTTGGCCTCGTTGTCCTCGGCCTCGTGCTTGTCTACAAAACGAGGATAGTTGTTGACTATATTTCCTGCTTCTGAGCAGTCCCAAACAAACATGGTAGGGCCAGCTAGCCATGCCTGTAAATCGAATAGAGATACTGGGATGTATTGGGTGTAGTTTCTATTAAACACCCAAAACTCCCCAGAAACGGTAGGTTTAGGCACACCATGACCATTGTAATGGAATAGGACACGCTCATCTTTGGCGTTTCGGCGCAGGGACTGGCAGAACTTTCGGGTCTCTTCGACGGATGGGTCGAGATACTGCTTGTAGCGGGTTCGGATTGCTAGGGTTTCGTACTGGGATTGGAGGGCTTTTCCGATGGCATCGAGCGCTTTGGGGCCGACGGGAGCAGTGGGATCGATCCAGGCTTCCATGCGGGCACCAGGCGTGGTTCTGAGCTGATCTGGAGGCTCAACATCGAGGTTGAGACAGATAGCCAGAGCGGCAGAGATGGTCTTCAAACGGTCGTGCATGCGCCATTCTTCTAACTTGAAGTTGGAGACTATGGGTTTGCCGGTGGTTTCGTAGCGTTTGTCGGTATAGTACATTTGCCATCTCTGAGGGTGGAAGAGTCCAGGGTCAGCCAACAACAATAATAGTCAAGTTAGGTTGGGTTGAAAGAGAGCATGAACTGCATGCTTCGTTTCCGGGATGATAAAAAAAACGTACACTGGCAAGAGTTACTAGCACATCTTCTGAGGAATAGTTTTCTTCAAAGCCGTGTCGAGCACCGCGATAGTGCTCGTCGTCATGGCCGGTCTCACTGTCTGTGTCCCGAGGATGGGACTCGCTTTTTGTCCGTAATAGAGGGGACAGGCGTTTTGGTATACGGGTAATCTCGGCGGATATAGTGACTCCGTCGTTTTTATTCCCGGGTGCGCTTGAGGGCCTACGGCCATCGTCGTCGGTCATAGCGCCTTGGGTTATCTGGGATCGTCTGTCGAGGTCGTCGATGTGAGATTTGGTCATTTGATATTGTGGGTGTGTGTTCCGGGCCATACTGTGATTAGGCTAATTGGCCGCCTGGCTAGTAGTGAGGCAGTGACTCCGAGCACTGTACGAAAACGGGTGCTTAGATGAAGTGGAGATGCGACCGAGAGCGAGTGTGAGGGTGAGAGAACCTGGACGATTGCGAGTGCGACGTAAGGCTTAGAGGGCGCGCGCGCCAAGTTGCATGAGTAAAATTTCCTTTTTCTATAACTGGCTGGACACACGGGGTGGGAGTACTTTCGCAAGGGCCGGATGAGAAGAAGCTAACGGCGGGTATGGGCGAGGCTGTGGTGATTAGATTAAACTGTAGTAGTGGTAGTGGGCGTGCTGTGCTGGTGCACCGACGGCAAGAGGAGCAAAGCCCTGGTACAAGACGAAATAAGAGAGCGTTGCGAGCAGCAACAAGAAATCGAGCGTAAAAAGAAAAAATGGAAAAAATCTAGCAAGATGGATAAGCTGCGTGGATGTACACGAATTGATGCTTTGAGCTGGTTGCAGAGTGTGTGATAAAGAGCAGTAGAAAAGCTGCAGAAGAAAATGAAGGTCCACTTAGGACCGGTTGCTTTGGTCGTTGAAATCACTTAGTTAGCTTCAGGCATAGTCGTTTGTTGGCCTTCAGCTTGGCTAGCGCAAGGCTACCAATGAAAGCAAACGCTCGAGCGCAGAAAAAAAAATTCTATGACACAGAGAAAAGAAGAGATTTATTAGGCGGCGGCGTCACGTCACTTTCTGTCACGTCACGATCGCCAACTAGGAAAGTCAGAAAAATAAGGAAACGTGATGATGAAGTTGCAGCTTGGGTTTCAACCTTGGAGCTTCATATGAGCAGGTGATTTAAGTCAGGATAGCAATAGCCTTGTCTTGTTTAGGCTATGCCTACTATATACCTACCTTTGATGACAACAAACGACTACAAACACGCAATCTAGTTTGAACTGTTTTATAAGTAGGGAGAGCAAAGGGGCATCTTGGCTTTCCATCTTGGCCAAGGGGGTCTGCATCCCTGGATATGTCCAGAGACAACTGAACATCAAGTATGGGCTTGTGCACTGGCTTGATAAAGCCAGCGAGGACAACAGAGCAGTACAACACAACGCAACACAACACTTTAGATACGAGCCTAACGATCTCTCAACCTCTCTCAGACCATAGACAAAATTGTATCATGCTTCCACGCCACCAGCCGTTTGCCGTACCACCATGGCTGTTGTGATGCATCAGGTTATACTATTCCTGTTATGCAATACATTGCACAGCACCTTATTCACATATGTACAGAGACAACGCATGAAACAAGCCTTTATATAAATTGCCTTTCAGTTTGTGATGTTTCAACAGCTTCACTACCGCCATATGAGCAACCCAACAGCACCTCTGGCATTTTAGAGATGGCTTGAGCAATTAGTCAGCACCTATAAAAACTAGCTTTCCCCTACATAAGGTCACGTGCCCATGCTAACAGAGCAGCTATCTATGTCTAAAAATAGGCAAGTGAAGTGGGACATTGTTCCTTTAGTCCTTCTAGAAGCTTGCATGGGGGGTGAGTGTGAGAAGAGGCAAAACAACATCACGTCTTCTTTGGCTCTCCCAGACCTCCAGCCTGGTTTGGCAGTTGATTAATGCAGGTAAGATGAAGGCATTATAAAACCCGGAATTTCTTCATCAAAACTGACATCAGCGAGAATCTTGCCAGTATGTACCAATTGCTCGGCCAGTGTAACACTAGATCGGATGACCTTTTGGGCAGACCGACGCCAGTCTTAGGGTAAGTAGTGAGCTTTTTTTATTGTTCATATCGTGCATAGCAGCCATTATACATGGCATTATCATAACATAACTATAGTTTCATACAGCACTATACATAATGCCTGTATACTGACAAAGAGAGCGCCCCCCTCCGCCCCCACTTCGCTACGCGCTACAACCCTACTACGAGAAATAGAGAGCGCAAAGAGCAAGTAGAACAGTAGAGAAGATGGAAAACAATGAGGGCTACTTGCAAAAGATCTAGAAATACTAGCTTGGCTTGGGATAGAGCTAAAATATTACCGCATCCTTGCACCAATGGAGAACCAAAGGCCTCAAAGTTGGAGGAACCAAAAAAATGATCGAAGAAAACAAGACTTGCGGCTCAAAATACAAAGACTAGATCAGGGTCGATGGCTTGATTGCTTAGCACTGCCTGCTTCCTTTTCGTTTTATTACAAACAGCTTTGCCCACAGATACCCGGAGGCCACTTATACAAGCAACTAACTCTCTCCGCAGACTTTACTACCACCTAAAATCTCCTGTAAGTACCTCATTATGGAGTAGTCGCCGACAGAACAAAAATGTCAGATAATTGAGACAACCTACATCATGGCGCTATTCTCGGCATAAATGCAGGGATCAGTCTTTCTTCTCGTTGGTCGCAAATTTTGATGTTGTTGTCTCTAAGAACGCTTGTGCTTCTTCCCAGCTTATGAGCAGCATTATGCTGTGGCTTGTATGTGAAATTGTGGTTTAATTTAACCCTGCTTGTTCGCAGACCCGGCTACAAATGCTTCTCTCTCTAATCAAGTTCTAAGTTCAAGCTTCCTGCACGGTTACCTGGTGCACAGAAAAAGTAAAGGGAATAATCAGGTTGCCTGGAGAACACTGGCTTGTTTTTAGTACACTTGGATATTAACAGAAGGGGACAGCCGTCTCAAACAACCCGTATGGAGCGGGCTATTTTCTTCCAAGTGCCGCGGGGGGATTCGTCGGTAGCAAGGACGAGGGATGCGGGGCTTATCAAGTAGACATCCCTTATCCAGCTTCGCTCCTAGTCGAGAGCTTTCGGAAGAGCTCGTATGCAAGACTGAAACAACAGGATTTCGTGGGCTGCCGATTTTGCCTCAGTAGGAGGATGATGACGACTCTGAGATATCATGGCGATGATGGCGTGGTAGATAACATGGAGATAGATGCAGGTAGCTGCAGATAAAAGTCCAGTGCTTTTATCTCAGTGGCAATAAGATGAAATTTCTGGCATGCAAATCTTTTGATGATTTGTTATTTTGAGAGTCATTTTTGGACATGTCTTGTTGTCTCTTGTCTTTCTTTCTCGCGCGTGAAAAGGCACGCAAGCATACAAACGCTTGTCTCTTTCTCATTTTATATGCTTTTGCATGTGGCCCTGCGTATGGCTTTGCGTGTGGCTTTGCCTCTGCCTGTACCATTGCAGGGAAGTGGCAGAGAAGGAGAAGAAGGAGGATATCCAGGTCGGCCAGATCCGCAGCTTCTGTTATATTGCGGAAGAGGCTTCATAGAGAAGCCAAGGCAGCATGCTGACTCGTGCATGTTTGTCGATGAAGGGAACTTTAGAGCTCTGTGGCTTGGTCTCTACGGAAAGCCAGCTCTGGAGAAAACCATGCGCGATTGCACGAGAGAGAAAGAGAGACAGAGTGGAGAGCAGCTGCACAGCCCGTAATGATAGTGGTCCTTGCGGGGATTTTGGAAGGAAAGCACGTACCAAGAGAGATTCAGCAAAGCTAGCCAGAACGGGTGCCCGAAGAGAGAAGAGAACCCGAGAGAGGAGGCGAAACAGAGAGATTATCAAACAAGAGCGGAATAGAAGAGGAGAAGAGAAGAGCAGTGAGGCAAAAAAGAAGCAAAGAGTAAAAAAGGTCCCGGGCCCGAGAGATAAAGAAGACGCAATAGCGGAAAAAAGAAATAGAAAAAAAAAAAAAAAAGAGGCAACAAAAACCGCGTTGGCCACGAGCTTGTGATGGCATAAATGGGCGTATATCAAAAAGATTGAGCAGTGAAAACCCGGGTACAATGACCATGCAGAAGACAGAGCCAGAGTATGAGGCGCATGGTGGATATGGGCGGACTATAGGTGAATGCAAGTAACTTGGACTGAGCACCAAGATGCTTGGACCACCTATAGGAACAAACCAGAACGGACTTTTCTCTCGTGGTTTTCTAAACTTCTTAAGTTGAGCTGGTGACCACCAAGATATGTGATGATACCGTCCTGATGGAATCGATGTATTCATCTTTGTGTTGAACAACAGGTTATATCATCAGCGTCGGTTGTTTTCTTGAAAGTCTTTGTTGCCTTGTTATCTTTTGTTCCTTGATTCCGTTTCTTCTTATTCCTCATTGTCTTGTTGTGATATCTTTTCTTTTCTCCAACCTTTGTTGTGTTTCTGTACATCACCGCCACCTTTGCAAATAGACACAGAAACATAGGGACATACTCTACAGCACACTTACACCCACATACACGCCTACACGCCTACACGCCTACACACACACACACTCACACTCTCTCACACACTCCCTCCATCTTTCTATATTTACCCGATTCTTCTCAGTCTATGACACGATGAAGGGTTTTGAGTACTCTGCTCTCCCGACGGCCAAGTCTATCCGGCTGATCCAGATTGTTCCACGGCAGCCGGATGAAGACTTGGAGAGCCAGATCCATCTTAAGAGTCGTGTCGTCTATCTTTCGCCGACTCGTCTTCGCCGC
Organism: Ceratocystis harringtonii; assembly: GCA_002018265.1. NCBI lineage: Eukaryota > Fungi > Ascomycota > Sordariomycetes > Microascales > Ceratocystidaceae > Ceratocystis > Ceratocystis harringtonii. Next base: position 48,566 of record MKGM01000072.1, on the reverse strand, counting down.
GGCGAGTCTAAGACCCCGCCCCTGAGGCCGTCTATTAACTTCGACTCCTATGTAACCCAGCCCTTATACCCGGAGCGTTTCCGCGTGTTGGAGAACAAGGGGTTGCGCCAGAGACTGCGTGAAAAGTTTAAGAGAGACACGGCTCCCAAGTACAAGGCGCCTCCGTCGCCTGTCTCTGAAGACCCCCCGGCGGACTTGGTGCTGGGCGGTCGCAAGAAGAAGAGCATTTCGTCTGATTTGAGCAGCGTTCTCATTAGAGATGGTCTGCTTGACAGCCATAGCTGCTCGTCTTCGGTTAGCGACATTTGCAAGGTCAAGTGTCGGCCACTGAGAACAGCCACAGACTCTCCCAACAATGAGCCGCAGTTCCGCGACAGATACAACTGGGGAAGCGACCATGGGCCAATCTCCGGCAACTATGTTGCTCTCTCGTACTCGTCGATCACTGACGCCGAGCTGGAGCTAGTGACAATTGACGGGGCCAACAAGCCCGTTAATGCTAGCGTGGTGGCTGCTCTGCGCCGTTTCCGCGAGCTTGAGCTGTTTAAGAACGGGCTTTGGATGTGGGTTGACACGCTCTGCATTAACAGGGAGGACCCAGCCGAGGTGGCCTCACAGCTGGAGCTCGTCTCGACCATCTACCAACAAGCAGGCAACGTCATCATCTGGCTCGGCGAGCCCATCAAAAACGACCCTATTTCGCGGGCCATGGCTTACGTGCAGGAAATCAGTCGCCACTGCCGTAATGAATACCTGCGGGCATTCGACCATGACCCGGCTGCTAGCCCAGGCCATCGCCAGCGGGCGCGTCTGCAGCTATATGCGACCAAGAAGATCTGGCAAGACAAGATGTCGGCCTTTATGGAGGAGCGCATCGAGGACACGCTAAAGCTGGCTGCCAGCATCTTTACGCTCTATGGAAACCCGTACTGGAGACGCAGATGGGCTGTACAAGAGTTGGCTGCTGCTGGTCCTGGGGCCCCGGTGTTCTGCGGTGAGCACATGACCCAGTGGCGCTACGTACGTGACGCGGCAGAGCTGTTGGAGCCGTTTGAAGGTCTGATGGAGCAGCTTCTGCAGGAAGTCTTGGCGCAGCATTATATCCAGCTGGAAGGCAAGTTCTCGATTGAGCACATTAACGAGATCTCGCGACTTTCTGAGCATATCTACGAAACTACTATCATGAAGACTGGAAAGAAGTCCAAGATGGCTGAGGGCATGGGCTCTGGAACCGAGATTGACAAGGCCGCTCACACTGGCGGCACGCCCAAGGGCCACGAGGTGATCAAGCGGGCCATGACGCTTTCTGCGAACACGGAGTGCACCTATATCAAGGACTGTGTGCTGAGTCTGATGTCGATCCCCGGCATGGTTAAGATGCCCATTGATCAGACACAATCGGCCAGCAAGCTTTTCTGCAACTTTGCCGAGCGCTGCCTCTCGGAGGATCTCTCGCTTTCCACACTCTCGCTGTTGGACGGTCGCCATGAGTGCGACGGCAACCTGCCTTCGTGGTGCCCCAACTTTGCCCGGCCGGAGATGGCGCGTACCAAGCCGCTAATGGGCAATTGGTGTGCTAACGGCGCTGTCAATGGCGAGATGCGCATGCCATGGGCGGCCACCTACTTTGAGCGGGAGGGTAGTCAGCCTGTGTTCCGTGCTATGGGATGGCAGGTTGACAAAATCGATGGACTGGGCGCAATCTCACCGGCCGACTTTTACCACCTGGCTCTCGGCAAGACGGTCGATTGTGATGTGGTGCAGCCTACAAGCCGGAGACGCGCTAGTCGTGGTGAAGCCTCGGCAGCACTATGGCGCACTCTTACGGCATCGACTCGCTGCCCGACCGATGGAGAAATGCAGGACATCCTGTTTGCTTTGACGGGTGAGTTCATACTGTGTTAATTTTCTACTCATCCGATGGATACCGTACTAACTGATTAAATCTTTTTGTAGATGTCCCTCCATTTGAAGCCAGTCCTGACTATGCGCGCTGGCACTTCCTGCAGGCTTCACAGAACCTCGTTTTCAACTTTAACACACTGTCATCCCTGCTTCACCATGAGTCAGCTCCCTACTCTGCCTCGCCCGAAGCTCTGCGCATGCGCAAGGAGGTTACAGCCCGCATCAAAAACCGTCGGTTGGCTGTCACTGCGAAGGGACGACTGGCACTGGTCCCGGCCGCTACGCAAAAGGGCGACCAAATTGCAATTCTCGTCTCGCATGGGACTCCCATAGTCATCCGGCCCAAGAAGCGGGAGGGCGGAGACATGTGGTGCGAGATTATCGGTGAGGCATTTGTGGACGGTATCATGTCAGAGAGCTTTGGACGCATGCTGGTGAGGAAGGAAAGCTGGTATACCGACCTGCTGTATCTTCACTGCATGTGAAGAAGACAAGAACCAGCCCCCCCGTGTTTTGTGTTTCGATTTCCCTTCACTTTTCCTTTTCCTTATGTTTCCTTGAGTGTTTTGTTTTCCGTAAACTTTCTTTTGTCCTCATTTTTCCTTTGTCTTATTTTCCCAGCATTTCCGAGCCTTTTGAGTACGCTTTCCAGCATTCTTTAGATATTATTGTTCATTGTTTATTTGTTAGGCGTTTATCTGAATTCTTTTCTTCTCCCAACAAGATCGGACTTTTTTGTGCTGATTTAATTCCAATAATGCTTAAAAAATGCGGCATTGATGGTAGCCCGGCTATCTGACGCCTAGCTCCGCATATAGTTGCTCGTGAGATATCTCATCATTTGGATTTTGATCACCTGCCGTTTGGTCAAATCCAACTAACGGACATCAGATTGGAAGCCTTAGAGACCCAAATATGAGGCGTGAAACAGGGGGGCTGTCCGTTGCATAAGTCTTCAGGCAGCATCTAGCGGGCCTATCAGGCTTCCCATCCCATCGTGGTGGGCTTGGCAGAGCCCCTTGGGCTCTATAAGAGCCCATGTATTTTCTCTTGTAAGGCGTTTGCACGGGTAACTAAGCTGCGAACCAACTATGAACAAATTCTTTTCAGTCATTGTCTCCCCGACAAACCATCCTCAGGCCACTCTCTTGATAACATGCTGTCTTCAAGCCAGTCTCCCCACAACAGCCCTTTTTCGAGTCTATATCTCCAGGGTGCAATGCTCCGTCCAAGTCACCGCATACCCCGCTTTAATCATCACAGGTGACAGAACCTATGGGGAAACATCTGTCTGACAGACACCCTTGGATCTATTACGTGGCGGCCAAGGCGAGCGCTGTGATCTCTGTTTGTCCCATTTGTGAGTAAAGGCTGTTGGCTGCTTGGATGAGGATATGGCTGAGTCACTGCAGCTGCCAGAACCGCCCAGTCATCTATTCAGCAAGTTGGAGAAGTCGCGAGGTGGATCGATTCACGAGTGGCAGAACACGCACAGACTTGTTTGCAAGCTAGTAGTCCATCCCGAGTTGAAATTCTCTCTGAGGGGCTATCTTCGCCAACCCCGCCGTAAACCTAAAACATTACCAAAACTCAATACATGTATGCAGTCAGCAATCAACTGAGCATCTACATGTCGCGAACCTGTAGCTTGCTATACATCAAACAGCTCGGCATCACGGTGTAATTATCAACTTATCGGATTTAACTTTCGTATGTTCTACTATGTCTGTTAATCCAAACACTCGCCACCAAGCAATGAAAACTGTTCCTTCTGCTATAAAACGGCACCAGTCCATCCCTCTCGGCTGGTTCTACGAACGAAAGAATCCGCTAGCCAGCCGGTACGACACAGGGTGCGATGGGCTATCTGCGGAAGCTTTCAAAGGCCAGTCGAATTCAAAGCTTCCTCAGCAGTAGCCATTTGTGCAGGCACACTACAAAGAGCTCTAGTTCTGGGAGCTATCACAAACTTGCGCGTCCTCCAGGCTAACGTCGCGACAGCTTTTCTACACAGAAAACCTGATACCAATAAGCATGTATAATCTTGACCCTTTGAATGATACAGAAGACAATCTAAGAACATGAAAGAATTCGCTCATAGCAGGCCACAGCTAAGCAAGCCGGATTATAAGCCTACACACAGCGAACGAATCAAAGGACGTACCGAAAGTCCTTCATGGTTTGAACAAGGAGGGAAACTTTGAATAAGCTAGTATCCTAGTGTCTTGGTCGATTGTATATGACAATTACATTTCAGAATACGTTGACTCTTCTAGAGCTGAAAGGACTCTGCCAAGCTCGTCGTGATCGAAAACCGTACGGGCCCGAAATGGCAGCTCTTTGGGAGATGATGGAAACGAGAAAAGAAATTATATTAGACAAAGAAAATGCCAGAAAAATACACCACCGCCTCTACCTCTTATCGTTACACGAGCCAATATATTATCCACGATACTCACACTCTAGCATCCTACCCACTTTCTGTTTCTCCCAGTTTCTCTATACCTTTTTGACTGTCTCTTCAGCTAGAACACCGGCCTGCTGTGGCGTATTGGCTTCGGGCTCGATTTTGCCCACATACTTGGACCGCTCAATCAAGTTCCACTTGTCTTCCTCGCTATCCAGCTTTCTAAAGCAAATCCAGAAGGCCACACCACCAACAAAGGCGATGACAGAAATAACGACGTAATTCCAGACCAGGAGAGGATCTCCCGAGAGAGGAGTAAAGGCTTGACCCACAGCAGCAGAAAAGGCTCTCATGAACAAGTTCACGGACATGACAAGCGAGCGCATGTTTTCGGGGGCCTTCGAGTAAGCGTATTCAAAGGATGTGACACTCGTGAATATCTCGGAGATACCAATCAGGATGTATGGCAGAGACTGGGCCCACACATTGATGGGGGCCGGGTCACAGCCATCCTTGTTAGCATACTTGCCACAGGGAGACTTGAGGTAGATGTAGTGCTGCATAACGGCAGCGGCAACCATGGAGGCAGAGGCAAAAATGAAGCCAGTGGCCATACGCTTGATAGGGGTGAACTGGATGCCTAGCTTCCGGAGGCCAGGGTACAGCAAGTGGTCGAAGATGGGGATCATAACCACAATAGAGATGGGGTTGAGGTTCTGGATAATGTCGTTCGGCACGCCGTGGAGCTCCATAGTGCCAGCCTGGGTGGTCAAATTGCCAGTCATCTGGTCATAGGCCAGTTGGAAGACGGGAAGAAACAAAAACACCTTGCAGGCAACCAGACCACGGCGAACCTCATCAACCCAAGCATCGTCATACGTCATCCAGGCCGGGCGGCTGGCAATAGCCATCTTGGAAGGGCGCACCAGATCCCAGTTGGGTTTGAACATACTCTCCGACCTTTTCGTAACATAGACCATCATCTTGACGAACTTGCTAAAGACTGAGCCGGTAGGAGGGGCCAAGACGTAGTGCTTCTTCTGTGACCAAAGCACCACTGGGCACGTTAGGAATAGAGCAGTGGGCAGGAGGAAGGCGAGCCAAAAGCCAACATACTTTTCAACCCACACCATGGAAATCTGGCCAGAAACGGCACCAATGTTGATTGCGAAGTAAAAGTACAGGAAAATGCGACTGTTGGTGACTGCGGGGTCAACAATCACTTTCTTTCCGTCACGGACCTCGACTCTCATGCGAGTGTCGCGGTTCTGTTCAGCCAGTAGTGGCGAGATGTTGGCCTTGAAGAGGCCAGTGCCGCAGCACAGGACAAACATGCCGATGAAGAAGCAGGCAAAAGCACGATCAGTGTGGACAATGACCTTGGGTGTAGCAGCGACGGTGAGAATCACATGGGCAACCGTACAGATAGCAATGGCGATATGGATGACCTTGTAACGACCAAGCTTAGAATCCGCCAGCCACGCACTATGTAGTTAGGTTAGAGGTGTTAGCGCATTTGATTCTATCCCCAGCAGACGTACAATCTGACATGAACTAAGCATGCCAAGATATATATCGACTTACCCAAACAGAGGCATCAGAAAGGCCCAAAACTGATTAATTAGACTGATGGCTTGTGCAGCCTTGGTACCCATTCCCAGGGCACCAGGAGTGCTGGAAGTCGTGCCGTGACTAGCACCAGTCGTTGAACCTTCAGGAAGGGGGCGGTTAACAAAGTTGGTGTATAGAACAGCGGATCCGTAGTATGAGAAGCGTTCGCACAGCTCGGCAAAGGAGATGGTGTAAATGGCCCAGTCAATAGGGCCCGAGACACGCGGTAGAGTGGCGAGCTCCTCCTCAGTAGGCTCCCGGCCATCGTAGTCCAGATCAGTTGTAGAGGTAGTAAGCTTAGTAGTCGGGATAGCCTTTTCGGCACACTTTTCGTCGACTATTTCTTGCTCGTAATAGCAAGGGGCCGCCTGTGACTCAATTGCCTTGGTGGCGTCCTCGGCGGGAGTAGCAGCAGACATTGTAGAGGGACTGACTGCCAAGAGAGGCTAGGGTTGATGATGTGGAGGAAGAGGGTAGAATGGTGAAAGGTAAGCTAAGAAAAGAGGGTGTGTTGCCTAATATGCAAATATCAGAGCAATAGGTCTAGCATACGGCCCAAAAACGACGTAGAAGTAGCTTGGATAGCAGTTTTTCTCCAGAACCTCGAGCATGGCACAAAAGACCAAGGGGGACAGCCTCTTAAATACATGGCAGAGACAACTAGCGTCGAAGTCAATGTAGCAGAAACTCAGGCCAAATTAGAGAAATGAGATGATGAATCAGAGACAGCACGGACTAAAAAGAAACGAAGCAAGTTTTAGTAGTGCTACTTGTTTATACAGACTGTTCGCTGCCTCCGGGTACTTTTTTTTTTCCGGGCGATCTAGTAGCAAGTTAATAGATGCATGTGCGCTGGATTTCCCTAAGTATTTGTTTTCTCTTTTTTTAATGATCATATCATGCTTCTCGCTTTTTTCTTCCATACATACGCAGCAACGTACTGTACTGTTGGATGGGCATTTTTCTTGATTATATTCTCGACATTAGCTTTACGGATGTTATCGAGCATCCTCCCTTAGCTCTTCGCCGCGTCTTTTATGGATCACCATTGCCTTCTTTTCTTCTAGATGTTTACTCGAAAATAAACACATGATTGTCGTAGAATCCTTCTAGACCTCTTCTCTATCTATCTACCGATGTGAGATGGAAAACAACTTCCCTATTAGTCCTAATGTTGTCTGAGGAGGGGGGAGGGGGGGCGCCTATAAGATGCTATGGTCTTTATAATGCAAGCTAGACTTGTAGTACCGAGAAATGTATTGCCCCAAATGCCAACTTAGCGTGAAAATACCTCCCTTGCTATCTTGAAGTGACGTGCCCTTATGCAGTAGTAGCTTCGCTTTTTTTTTTCTTCCTTTTTTGGCGTTTATAAACCACAGACATGCACCCACACCCACCGTATATCCCTGGCTTGACCATGGATCTTGGCATATATTATTTGTCTATAATAACGGACATGGGCTAGGCTAGATAGACTGTCTTGCTCCGACAGGCAATAAACGTGTTCAGGGCCTAGATGTGCTATACTCCAATCCCATCGTCTGATCTTGGTAGTTCAAGCAGACATTGAATATATTCAACTTCAAATTTTTATTCTAATCACTTCCCTAGTGTCTCCTACAATCACGTCGACTAGACACCAAGACTCTCCCAAAAATAAAAATAAAATAAAAAGACAGCCATATACAGGCAGCAGTCTGTTCTCTAAATCCGCATCTCAAAAAGTCTACCAAATATTATGTGAACAAAGTATATGAGGACGCACTGACTAGGCAGCTCGGTTTTTCTACGGATAGGAAATAACGAGGGACAAAGAGGAGACCTAGAGGGGCGATTGCGAGTTCACGCATATGCCATATTAACACCAGTGCTACCTAGCGCCGCGTCCAGCGAAAGATGGCTCTTGCTGTGTTATCTCCAGTCTGAGCCCCCGTAGGTGGATATTTGCCCTCCCACCTGGACTGGGCAGTTGGCATTTCCAGATTAGGAATCATCAGACGTGTAGCTAGTCGTGGGCCTGAAGAGCCACCATCGCTTTGTTTCCAATATACTGCAGTGTCCATGACAGCCAGGCTTTGCTGCCTCCAAGGTCTTGTGCAGAAATTAATTGGTATTGGGAGGTTTGTTCGAAGGATATATACGTGTGATATACATATATATGTAGGTATCGTATGCGTGTGTACGACTGGCGTGTCCATTACTTCTCAATGCTCAATATGCTGTCGTTTCGGGGAAAAGATACTACAATATAATGCCGAGGCCGCGGCAAAAATCCCGGATAGCAACAACGGGAAAACGAGCGGAAAAGAACACATACAATACCCAAGTCTGGGTATCATTGAGCTGTTTACATTTGAGGGGAGAGTAAGCATCCCGTGCAGCAACGACCAACTCCGCCAATGCAGCCGCAGCTAAAGAGGCAAAAGGCTATCTTATCTAATATCTCATTACTTTCTAATTAGAATACCTAAAGAACCATGCGCTTGAAAAGCCATGTAACGAAAGATGCAGACGGAGACAGCTTGCAAGCCCTATCACTCTTCTTTGCAGATCTGAGATGATAGATTGAGGAAGTGAGATAGCAGAGATGTGTTTCAAATCACCCCCATGGAGCATCAACAATCTCTTCCAATCTTGTAAATACTTGAATAATGCTTATCCTTACCAGCTGTCAAAATTTGACACTACTCCGGTCTTGGCTTCTGCGTTTTCTACTGCAACGTTATCTGTCCCCCAGCAAGGGTAGGTTGTTGTCATGTTATAAGGGGATAATTTAGGATAATCTATATTAAAAAAAGTCCAGGTAGTTGCAGACTAGTGGCTAGCAGAGGTAGTTGCTAGTCTGCGTTTTAATTAGTCAGCGTTCTTTTCTGTCTCTAGAACACACCTTATTTCTGAACGAGTACTTGCCCTGTCTTACGTTGACCCAACGGGCGAGCATAAAAATAGAGAAGAACTACGTTCATAAGATCTCTGGCTTTAATCTCCTACTCGTGTATCCCGCATCTACCGACTCTCTTGGTAGAATGAGACCAGAATTCAGACCCGAGGAATCGACAACCGGAGGAACGGAGTAAAAAAGACGATTAATGATTGAAATCATGTAGCAGAGCTACAGGCCATCGACGAAAAAGTTGCTGAACTTTTGTTGCCGAAACTTAAAGTGGAAACGACAGTTCATTTCGGCCTGCATAACGGACGGCCCAGAGAACTAACCATGTTTAGACTTTTGCGCTAGCTTCTCATCTTGTCTTCTCTACCCATACGTAGCTGCGTTTTCAACTTTAGGCCTGCGAAGGGCAGAAGAAAAAAACGACAGTTTTCGCCCTAATGACGCCTACAGGGTCCATGGCCACTTTGTGTCCCGTGGCACAACCATTTTGCCTCAAAGTTAGACCATATTCTGCCACGAGACACCCTGATCTTATCATTCTGTTTGTAGCGTTTTAACAGCAATAATTTTCCTATCACTAACCAAGGTTGCCAGATATTCTATTCTTGTCAGGAGTTTAGAAGGTTTTGTGACTTTAACTTTGCATTTGTCCCGCATCTAACCGCGCCCGCAGTCGTATCTCTACGAAATACAGTTATCATGCAAGACAGCCACCACGGCGTACAGCAAATAACCATATCCTATCTTTGCAGTAACCACCATTTTTCAGAGGAGTTCTGCCCCTTGTAGTGGGGAACATACAGACCGGCCCTCCAGGCCTATTATTCTCTTCTACAACTACCATGGAGGAAGGATCCTTGCGTGTTAATCGTCAATGAACTCGCGTTGTCTGATCTTTCAGAGATTTCCTTTTCAACATGCACTACTCTACTTAGTCGGACGAGCACGGTCATTACACGAATGGGCCTATTTCCTGAATGCTTTTTCAGGCTGTTGACTTGACCCTTCCACCAACTGAGCGCACAGCCTATACCTAGAAGTCTTCTGAAAAGGCCCCAGTATGGACAGTTTCTTCTGCAACATTATCCCGTATTACAGTCTGCACCATGTTGTGATACGACACGGAACTGAAATATTCGCAAACTCCTTAACAGCTCCCATATCATCCAGCGCCGAAATCTATAGGCGGCTTCTAGCTCACTTGATCCTGGGGTCTCCGAAATGGTGCCTGACTAGGGTGATGGTGACATTCTTTCAAAGGGAACACAAAGACCAACATCTGGCCTGACTTGGATCCAGGGGAACCCGACACATGCGTGCTAGCAAGTCTTGGCACAAGACGAAATTATTCGACGAGGTTGAGTCATAGGTAGAGTTCCGGCAGGAGAAGATTAACATGGTGTGCATTTTTTGTTGGCGAGAATGTGCCTTCTCTGGACACTAGAGAGCGCACCACGTCGCTGCTTAGGGTTACAGACGGGAGCTGTCTACATCACGTGACTGCGCGTAACTCAAGCCCCACCCAGCCGCGTTTCCAACATCCCCACACAACGATTGCTTCAGCAACAAGGCTCATGGAGCTCTACACTCTAAAGCTGAATCCTCACTTGAAATGGAGGCACGCGTTGCGGAAAATATCTATTAGCACGCTAGAGCCACAGCTAGATACAAGGCAAGAAAACCAGCCCCAATGAATGCGGGCGACTGTCATGACCCGCCTTCGACTCTGGCGGCCCAACTAGTCGATGGCATTACGAATCGACCATCACGATCATCATTCCACGTCCACGGTACAGGCAGCGATGAGGATGATGAGTTGAAACGCTTGATTGCGGGTGCAATGAAAATAAAAGAGGACCCAAATGCCATCAAAACGGAAGAGAAACACCTGGAACATAATCACCTGCTGCTATATGCGTACGTACGCCTACGCCTTAAGGAGATTTTCATCGATAGCACCAGTACTGCATCATCCACACAAGCACAAATCAAACAGGACCTCAATGACGTCACCAAATTCATTGAGATTACGCTCAAGGAAACCAAGAGATTGCTCGACCACAAGGACACATCAGGCGAGTTTTTGCTGAGGGGAAATGAGCCGTTCTGGGTGTGGTTGATGCCTAAGATCATGTGCTTTCTGGGCCATGAGAAATGCATGGAGAATATCGATGAATTGGAGGATTCCTTAGCATGTATGGTCTATACAGCCATGCAAATAAAAGAGACGAACCCAGACGTGTACCGTATATTGGAGTACTTGAAAGACGCGGTCAATGGTGCGTTGAAATTTCTGAATTCTGCATTCTACACTCTCCATACTGCATGCTTTATGCTACGTAGCCCCTTTCTGCTGTCCAGCCATCTCGCAAGCATCTATTCTGTTTCTTGATCTAGAAACTGTACATAGGCTACATGTTCGCAGAATACATGCGCATATTAGATTGATTGGCTTGGAGACTGTGGTCGATAGACATACGCTGTGAGAACACTTGATCCTGATCTGGCTAACCCGTGGTGGCAATAGAAATATCTGCTGTCTTGCTTAATCCCAACACTAGGGCCGACCAGCCCTTCCAGATCGACCTGCCTCCCACGGCGACCCTTGAGCGAATATGTAGTAATGGCGGCAACGATCAAGCCAACTGGGAACGCTTACAGTACCGGGTTTGTGATCCGGGCCGCTTGGTTAGGCAAGCAACAAGTTTCCTTCGCATTCTTACGAACCATGCCTTGCTTGAGGCACAGGAAGATGTTATATTGGAGTATGGGCTGTGGATTCTTGACGCCCTGCAATGCCTCGGGACCGCCACTCTCAACTTTCACGCCGACTTCAAATCAGACATCACCCCTATTCTCAAAATTGCTTTGGATATTTTGGACTCTGATAGGTTCAAGACGAATTCTTCGCATATTATTTTCCGGGAGAAAGCACCGGTTGTCCTAGTTTTGCTATGCTCTGAGATTGCAAGCCTGCCACAGGTTTTGATGGAGGAAAACGACAATGGCAAGGCTTGTCAACACACTTTTGCAAGGGCCTTGATTAAACTCGCTGGGCATTGTGTTGTCCGCCCTGAGATTGCCCGTATCGTCACTTCTAATATCTTACCCAAACTCGACCCTGTCGTGTCAATGTACGCACCAGGGCCGGACTTCCCACGCATATTAACGCTGCTAACGGAAGCGTCTGAAAATGTCTCGCCCGCGTTTAGCTTCAGCTTTTCATCTCGCCCAGAGTTATTTGTTGACAGCAGTCTTCGGAAATGTGTCGAAAAGCTGCATCTTAACTGGGTGTCTAGTGACGAGACCGAGCAGCCAGATGCTAAACGGCGCAAAACAAAGGAGGAGGAAGATAACAAGATACCTATCTTGCACGGTATTATATTCAAACGGCTTCACATTGACCTGGATGGGGAATCTATGGTAACTGTAATAGTGAATGCATTTCCTCATATGAGTCTAAGCGACAAATGCCTTATCATTGAGCTTATATCCCATTTCGCATGCGCAGCTGACAAAACACTGGAAATGGAGATCGATTATATTGCCCATACCACTACGCTTCATTGCGGGTATTGTCAGACCCCCGAGGTTGCGCCAATGAAGGATACAGAGCAGAGTTTGTCAACCAAGTCTATGTTGTTTCGGACGCTCACGCAACTGATCGCCTTACCTGAATTTGAGAGTTCTCGCAAACCGAGGGTTGTTGCCATGCTGGCACTGCAGAAGCTTGCCCTCCACTTTCATTCCGCGGACTTGTATGATTTGGAGCAGTCAAAGCTTGGGCTTTGGTGTTTGAAGTCGCTACGAAGCTCTATTCGCGAGCTTCGAATTGCGGCGAGGTATGTGTGCATTGTTAGTAGTACAGTGGGATGAAAATGGCCAGGAATGATGCTAACGTTACTATAGTCGTACGTTTCCGTTGTTTTTGCAACACACGGCGTTTTCCGGTGTTGATGCTAATGTTATAACGCGCAATCGCATCCATGTTATTGGCTTTTTAAAGCAAATCTCGCACAAAGAGGCTAGCCATCTACACGAGACGTGCATCATGGCATGGGGCCAGCTTGGCAGGCAAGAATCCCTCAACCTACAGAACCCCATTCCCGCAGCGAGCTACTGCTAATACTAAACAGAGTCTTGCCAGAGTATGAGCTCAACCCCGTCTTAATTCAGATGGTCGAGATGCTTGGGAGCACAAGCCATGTCGTGTCTACTATTGCTGCGGTTGAAATCCGAGCTTTGGCTAAGAGCAGAAGCCGGACTACATTGAAAATGTTCGAGCCCTTCTGGAAATATCTGTCGTATGTTGTAGTCAAGAACTTCGCAGGTGAACGTCGGAGATGCACCAAAGTTGCTGAACTTCTGGGGCTTGATCTAATTGACCTGCTGGTGTTGGCCCAACGACATGCACTCCCCTGGCTGGTCCTTGAGAGTGATATTGAGACGATTAGGGCGATTGCAGCTGCCATGTCTAAAGAAGTGACACCTCTCCTGATGTCCAAGGGCAACCTACCGCCTATACTTGCATTGCTTATGGTCAATAGTGTCGAAAACACAGAAGCCGCAGCCATGGCACAGCTATGTCGAGTTGGCGATGAGTTTAAAAACTCCGACCTTATGGCATTGATCCGTAGCGAGCTTGTGCCGACAATCCATGAGCTTTTCAAGCATGCTGCTACACGAGATGACGACAAGAGAAGTGCGGTGAGTTTTGATAGGCAGGAACAATTATGGGAATAACACTGGATCAGTGGTCTAACACATTACTTGATTTCCGTGCTTGTATAGGTCCTTTGTGCGCTTAAATGGTGCTCCGTTAGACTCATGTCTAGCAGAGATCCTAAGCGAAAGTCCCCTGATGTTATTGGGTATGCCCTCGAGCCCCATATGCTGGGCCTGGTCAGTTCACTGACCGAGGTTATTAACATTGCTGTGACTAGTCAGCAGGTGACTGTGGAGCAGACACAGTGTATTGCTGCCATGGAAGAGATGATAAAAATTTGCAAAAGCCATGTAAGAACGGGCAGAGCACAGATATCGGCTTCTCTGCTATCTGTCATGACTCTGGAAGAACTAAGACGCCCGGCACTTTCGGCATGGGCTGCCATGGTCCTCAACCTGGACGAGGCTGATGCAGTTCTGCTCTTGGAACCCACGTATTATGTCGTGATTCAATACTGGTTCATGTTCGATGCTGCATCCAAGACAATGGCTGAGAAGCTTATCCTTGACTTGTACGCCAAGTACCCCGAGATGTTTAATGACAATATTTTCAAGATACCTTCGTTACGCCATACTCCGACCCTGGCTAAACTTGAGGACGAACTGGGTGTGATTAAGAAAGCGGCTTTGGAAGCAACCAGTGTCAAGAACATGTTCTCGGTCTATGTTGAACGCATCACCCATGAGAACTCTGGTGTTGTTTGGCTTGGCTTGGGTGACTTGATAACCTTTTTGAAGACACATCAGTCTTGGATTCAGGCATCTGCGCTGTCTGAGAGTCCTGACGACGTCGTTTCTATGCTTCTCCGTGCCCTTCTCGATTGCGCGGCGCGCTTCAATGGCTTGGACTACGACATTTGTTGCATGTGTACAGAGTGTCTTGGTTTGATTGGCTGCCTTGACAGCAATCGCGTGGAAGCCACCAAAGAGCAGCGGTCTATCGTCGTGTACAATAACTTTACGAAAGAACACGACAAGGCCGAGTTTGGATTTTTTTTGCTGACCGAAGTGCTACTCAAGAGCTTCTCTTCAACCACAGACACAAGAATGCAGGGATTTCTAGCATATGCCATGCAGGAGCTGCTGGAAAGATGCGATATCAAGGCTTTGGTCACTGGCCCGGGAACACGTGGAGGCAACGACATTGCTAGGGAATGGGCTATGCTGCCTTCGGGTGACAAGGAGCTGCTTAACACGTTCATGTTCTCTCGCTACGTGCTGAATAGCAATATTCCACCGACTGCCCAGATGCCTTCTTTCCGGCCTGACGGAGAGTATTCTCAGTGGCTGAAAGAGATGGTCTTTTTCCTGATCCAGAACCCACAAAACCCCAACGCAGCACTGATTTTCGAACCGCTGATGCGACTAGTCCGGGTCAAAGATACTTCAGTGGCTGAGCATCTATTGCCATATGTCTTCTGCCATGTGGTGATTGGATGCGAGTCCGGCATATACAAAAAGCTCAATGAAGAGCTACTGGCCATCCTGGAGTTTGACCCTACCAACATCCATAGCCCCGAGGAAAAGCGTCACCGCAATAGGTACTACGAGGTGAGTAGAATCGTAACCAACACATGGTCTTTGTTGGCCGGTCATGCTGATTTTAATCTTACAGAGTGTCTTTAGTATTCTCGACTACATGATGCGCTGGGTACACAAGAAAAAGGTTGCCCCTCGCCTGGACAGCGCGCAGACCGCCGAACTTGAGAGAGTGCAAAGGTTTCTTGACAATATTCCACCCCAGCTTATTGCACAGCGAGCTATCACGTGCAACCAGTACAATCGGGCTCTCTTTCACTTGGAGCTTCATATACGCGAGACTAGCACTAAGAAGGGTCACATTGACGGCGACAATAAGGAAGAACTGATGGCTCAACTACAGGAAGTCTATGCGCAAATTGATGAGCCAGATGGCCTCGAGGGTATTTCAGCGCATTTCCAAGTCCTGGATCTAGAGCAGCAGGTCCTAAGCAACAAGAAAGCACAGCGGTGGACAGCAGCTCAGACCTGGTGTGAATACCGATTATCTGAAGAGCCCGAGAATACGGATATTCAGATGGAGCTGCTTACATGCCTCAAGAACTCTGGTCAATATGGTAAGTCGACTAGAATGGCACGCATGCGTATGTGGTTGACTAACTAACGCTTTGCGTTCACAGATGTCCTTCTTAGCTATGCCGAAAGCCTAAGGCAACACCCTGCCCTTGAAAATAAAATTAGCTCCTTCGCAGTAGAGGCTGCCTGGGCGACGGGGCGATGGGAAGACCTCAACAAGCTTGTTCGCTCTTACAATGGCAATATTCTTGATGACTTCAACTTATCAATCGGCGAAATCTTCAGATGTCTCTATAATAAAGAGTACGAGTCGATACCGGACACTATAACCATGATCCGGGAAAAGATTTCTGCTGCTCTGACAACAACAACGACATCCTCGCTCCAGGCCTGTCGCGATCTGCTTCTCCAGTGCCACGTCCTCTCAGACTTGGAGATGATATTAGCCAACAAGCCCAAGACGCCGCAGGAGACACCGCCTAACAATGATGCTATAATGGCCAACCTCAACCGGAGGGTAGGGGTTCTCGGCTCGTTTGCCAGCGATAAGCACTATGTTCTTGGAATCCAACGAGCCGCCATGAACCTAATGTGGTGAGTCTATCTTGCTGCTTTGCAGTGTTTTTTGCATGGTACAATGCCTTTTTGTCAGCCTACTAATAAAAGTCGTGCAAATTTATAGCGACGCATATACGAACCTCAACATTTCGTCATTGTGGCTAGCCTCCGGCAAAATGTCACGAAAGGCCGGGCTATTGCAACAATCGTTCAACTCTGTTCTTCATGCCTCTAATTTGGGCGACGGCTCTGCGATTATCGAGAATGCTAAACTACTTTATAAGGAGGGCCACGGACGGCGGGCCATTCAGATACTAGAATCCGCTATTGCTGGCAACAAGCTCAGCGCACAATCGCAACAGGCTCAGCCATCGGCCAAGACGTCAGGCACCGGCTCGGTCACATCCAGCAAGGGGGCTGATTATGCTCAGAAGCTACTTATCGCCCGGGCTCAGCTCATGATTGCCAAGTGGCTTGATGCGACAGGCCAAACCAATGTTTTGGCTCTGCGAGAGAAGTTCCAAGAGGCAGCTAAGACATGCCAGGCATGGGAGAAGGGCCACTACTGGCTTGGCCGTCACTACAAGAAGCTGCTAGAATACGAGTCGAAGCTGACACCCGATGAACAGACGGACGCTACCCTTATGGGAACTGTAGCACGGGTGGTTATTGAAAACTACCTGCGATCGTTGAACTTTGGCACAAAGTACCTACACCAGACGCTACCGCGCATCATTACCGTGTGGCTAGAGTTTGCCGCCCTGTTCGATGAGTCGCCAACTGCTCGAGCAGCCATGGCGCATGAGCTAAAGCGGAGGCGATTAGCGGAACTGAATGCAATCCACGCATGTATCGAAAAGTTCACGCGCCGCCTTCCGGCCTACGTGTTCTATACGGCACTTCCGCAGATGGTGGCACGTATCACGCACAAGAACGCAGATGCTGTCAAGCTTCTAGTCAACATAATTGCAAAGGTGGTGGCATCGTATCCCCAGCAGGCACTATGGGGTATCTTCCCACTTCTCATGACACCCCGGAATGCTGAGCGCAGTTCTCGTGGCAAGGAGATCTTGTCGGTGATTAGAGCAGCAGACCCCAAGCTGGACGGCAGGCCCGTGGCTGAGATTATTCGCAAGGGCGAAAAGCTTGCTGCCCAGTTAGTTTGGCTGAGCCAGACGGGCGACTTTCAGTCCAACCGGTCAACAATGACGACCCTAAATCAGCTCAAATTCAATGCTAATGCCTGTCTCCCCTCTCCACTTGTGGTGCCCGCTGAATCCTGTCTCATGGCTAAACTGCCAACACTTCCCGAGTCGAGCAAGCGGAAGCACCAGCCATTCTCAGGCGATGTGGTAACTATCCACTCGTTTGAACAGGAGGTCCTAGTTCTGGGGTCCATGGCCCGGCCACGTCGTGTCATTGCCATTGGGTCGAATGGACAAAAGTACAAGTTATTAATCAAGCCTAAAGATGACTTGCGCGCGGACCAGCGGCTCATCGAGTTCAACAACGTGATCAACAAAGCGTTGAAAAAGGATCCAGAGTCGAGCAAGCGACAGCTTTATGTCCGCTCGTATGCTGTGACGCCGTTGGCAGAAGAGGGCGGTATTATCGAATGGGTAGATGGGCTCAAGACGCTGCGTGACATTCTGCTGATGCTCTACAAGCAACGGGGGCTAAGCGCCATCAACTATCAGCAGCTGGAAAGTCTGTGTAAAGCCGCAGCAAATGACGCAACACTTTTCACTCGAGACGTTCTAGGCAAGTTTCCGCCGGTGCTGCACGTATGGTTCATAGACAATTTTCCGGATCCGACATCATGGTTTACAGCACGGCTACGATACACACGATCATGCGCCGTTATGTCAATGGTGGGGACAATTCTTGGCTTAGGCGATCGCCACGGAGAGAATATTCTACTGGAAGAAGGCAACGGCGGAGTGTTCCATGTCGACTTCAACTGCCTGTTTGACAAGGGACTTACATTCTCAACGCCAGAGCGCGTTCCGTTCCGGCTGACGCACAACATGGTAGCGGCCATGGGTATTTATGGCTATGAGGGCCCCTTCCGACAATGCTCGGAACTGACACTAGCTACACTGCGTGCGCAGAAGGAAACGCTGCTGACCATTATTGAGGCCTTTATTTATGATCCGACCATCGACTTGTTGAAGGATAAGGGCCGGAGGGCGAGGCCCGACGGCCGCGTGCGCATGAATCCGCAGTCGGCTCACGAAGGGGTCAAGCGACGACTACTAGGATTTCTCCCTAATGAGTTGATTCCACTGGGCGTCGAAGGCCAAGTCGATGAGCTGATCAAGCAGGCAGTAAATCCCAAGAATCTAGCAGCTATGTACATTGGATGGTGCTCGTTTTTGTAAGGGGGGAAGGGGAGAAGATGGTGCTATAAAGCGTGCAAGTTAAGCCAGTACTCAAGTCGAGTTGTAGCGATTGAGCGATATACATGATTTAATAAAGACCTGAATAACGAACGATAGGGTGACATGAAGCATAAAAATGTAAAATCTAGCAAAGGGTACATACGAACAGCCCTCGCGCCGACATGGTTGAATTGGTGAAGTTGCAGAACAGGGCATTTGGGCCATTTCTTTTTTCTTCTGATTTGTGCTTTCTGCTTCTCACGGTCCTATTCTCTCTATCCTATTCCTCCCCTTGCTGTGCAACCTGCTAGGATAGGACATTCATCAACTTATTTCCGTTTCTTGTGTGCTTGTTAAAATCTGAGGCTCTCGGGGCTGATGCGTCGCTTTCAGCCACTTTGGCTTCAACCACACAGCTCTTGTCGATTCCGAAATCTGCGCCTTGCTTTCAAGCTGGTCTTGTCGGATGTGGGCAGGCTTCTGTGCTCAACAGTGAGTGGTAGATTAGTTGACAATGACATGCCGACTCCTTTCTCCTTCCTCAGCCTCGACGGCCTTCCCTGCTGTTTGTTACTTTACTTGACTTGCCAAGCATGCAAAGGCACATGAGATTTCCACAAATTGTGAAACCACACACAAACCGACGGCTGGGCTAACTCCCAAACGCTTCGCGCGCGCAGCCTACAATCGTACAAAGGCACTTGGTAGGCTATAGGCTATTCCCATTTTAGTCCCACATAAGCTCCCCCATGGCGAGAACATGAGACCACCTATGCCGGCCATTTCAGAAAACAGAGGTGCAATTGGGGCAAGTAAAATACCAAGCCCGCGGCCGATTTTCAAGTCTGCTAAAGACTGTCAATTAACGCAAAGGACTTACCGCCAGGCCCATTAGATGGATAGCCGTAAATTTTGATGCCTGATTTCGATGTTCAAGGCCTGGTCTGCCACTCCAGTGGCCCCCTACATGCTGGCTGTTTGGCCATTTGTAAGGTTTAGCCAGTGCCTGTTCTCAGAGTCCTGCTTGGAAGATGCTTCGATATCTCAGAAGCTTTCCAGCTTTTCTACGTATAGATGTTGGTTTTGACGCTGTAGTTGTCCTGCGTAGGTGCAGAAACAGCAGCCCGGGAGCCTTGCTGGTTATCAGACGCTGTACTCGATGTCAGGTCGCAGGTGTTAGCTTGGCTGTCAGTTGGCTAGCTCTGCAGGAAGGTCTACTTTGCGGTCAAAGCGTGGATGCAAGTTATCAGCAGCTGGCGAAAAGCGTAGCATGGAAAGAGCCTGGGCGGCAAAGTCGATCCCATGCATACATGCGCACACGTGCTAACATGACGACTATCAACAGTTATACGGCAGCGTTTGGACAGCGAGACCGAGCCGAGAATCGAGAATTGGCCTTGGCAAAGTTGGGATTATTAATTAGAGGCAACGACGTGGCCGACGCAAGCTGTGGCTGGTGATAAGACTGCCGCCGATTGTGTTTACGTTTTTTCTCGTCAAAGCCGCCATGGCGAGTTGTTTGCAGACCTCGTTTGCCGACGGCGATGCGCAGGGATGCGGGGAGGGGCCAAGAAGCAGCAGATCAGGGCACCAAGGAAAAAACGAGGATGCGATGAGCAGACATGACAGGCGCCTGGAGACGGGAGACGGACAGGCCTACATAGGCATGGAAGAGCGCGAACCAAGCAAGCTGCAGTGCAGAGCGCGTCGGATTGAGTTGGAATTTCTGGATATTGGCAGCCTGGTTGTACTGTTGTTTATCTGATCGGTTGCACGAAATAAGCCGGAGTCTAGCTAGTCTTGTTACTAGGGCGGGCTTTTATTTATATTGTTTGTTGTGGCCTGCCCCACTTATTAGAGCCAGAATTAAGTAAAGCTCCAGGCGGCCGCTTCCCAGCTAGTCCGAAAGCTTGATTGTATGTATGCCGTTTTCTGGCTTGACCGCATCATCCTGTGCTCGTTAATAGCCTGCCGGCGCAGATGTGCCTTGGGGCGGGCAAGTGAGAGGCCGGTGATGCGTGGTGATGCAATATGTGCAGACAGGCAGCCCCTGTCAAGGGTTTGGTAGGGTTTAGGCTTGCTAGCGCTGAGCAGCAGCAGCAGTGGTAGGTAGGGTTGGTTGGTTGATTGACGGAATCTGGGGAACGGAGAGGCCCTGAAGCCAGAGCGCTGTAGGTGAAGCGTGTGTCAGTTTTTGAGTAGCTTGTGTTTTGGGTTTTTGGCTTGGAGATGGTGGTCGTTCTTCCGACTTACCTGGCATTTACTCCTTCTGGCGCTGCACGCTTTATTTTGTCTCTCCGCTGCTGGTGAGAGGATAAAGCGAGCAAAAGAAAAAGAGCGAATCAGAAATTGTAGATTATAAGGTAAAGCGGAAAAGACGGGGGCCTATGGCTAGAGATGAGTTGCCAACGCTGTCTGTGTCAGTGTCAGTGTCTGTGTCTGCGTCTGCGTCTTTCTAGCCGCCTTTGCTCGCAACGTCGACGGGGGGGGGAGAAAACGCGTAAAAAATAATTTGAAAAATCCTTTTGTTTAATTTCCATTTGCATTTTTTTTCCATTTCCATTTCGTTTTTTTTTCCATTTCCATTTCCATTTCTTTTTTTTTTTTTTTTTCCTTTTCCTTTTTCTTTTTCGTTTTCTTTTTCTTTCCATCGGGGTTTCAACCTTTTTCAATTTCAATTTCTTTTTCTTTTTCGTTTTCTTTTTTTCCCTTTTCCTCATTTTCATTATTCCTTTTCCTTTTCCTCTCCTCTTCCTTTTTTCTTCCAACTTTCTTTCTGTTCATTCATCTGCCTTTCGTTCTTTTTCTGTCTCTTTGTCTCTTTGTCTCTTTTTCTCTTCGTTAATCTTTCATTTTGCTGCTCTTTTTTCTTCCCCCTAATTATTTTTTTCTTTTATTTCGCGAAAAGAATTTTTAAAAATAAACTAGGCTATCATCATTCAAAT
This sequence comes from Ceratocystis harringtonii, assembly GCA_002018265.1. Lineage (NCBI taxonomy): Eukaryota > Fungi > Ascomycota > Sordariomycetes > Microascales > Ceratocystidaceae > Ceratocystis > Ceratocystis harringtonii. Next base: position 27,086 of record MKGM01000072.1, on the reverse strand, counting down.
TCTCACTGCCATTTTTTTTCACCCAACTTTTGCTTCTCTTCCCAAGCAGCATCGATCGATCGCTCTTCTGGCCGCTATGCCTCAATATCGTGTCGGTAAGCTCTTCTTTTTTTCTTTTGCTTCATTCCATTTCCTTTCTTCTGTCGTCTCTTCTCGCATGCCCTTTTTCTTAATTTCTTGGCTCTCGGTTTATCCCTATTTTTCCTTCATTTTTTTATTATTATTCCCTATTATTTCTTTTCCTCTGCCTCCTCTCATTCATACATCAAATATCTCTCCACCCCTCTCAGTTTCTTTTCATCTCTCGCGTCCATCTACTAACTTGCTCCCACTTCTAGAAATATCCCCCAACAATCGCGCCGGCTGTACCGATACCCTGTGCAAAAAATCAGCCTCCAAGGTAACCAAGGGCCAAATTCGCTTCGGCACCTGGGTTGAAATCGAGGGCCGTGGCTCGTGGAAATGGAAGCACTGGTAAGCGGCGCTCGTTCGCTTCCGATGTCAAGACCCTCCCGGCGTCTTCTTGGTTCTCCTCATTATCCTAGCGTCCCCTGCTAACTCTAAATGGCACTACAGGGGCTGTGTTTCCGGCCAGCAGCTGCAGCATGTCCAGGAGGCTTGCATGGAAGATGACACCCTCAACCTCGATGCTCTGGATGGCTATGATGAACTCACGTACGTGCTGGGCCCAAGCCAAGTGTTTTTGTTTTTGTTATTTTTTTTTCTTTTTTATTCCTTCATCTTTCTCCCCGACCGTCGCAGTGCTTCAGTGTTCGTTCGCATCTCACTAATAAATCTCGTCAACAGCGACAACAATGTAAAGACCAAGGTTCAACGTTGCGTCAAGCAAGGCCACATTGATGCCGAGGATTTCAACGGCGTGAGTTTCCCTCCTTTTCTGCCGCTTTGCTTGTTGTTTTTCTTGCTGTGTTGTAATACCTCGATCAGGCTACTAACCATCCCCCCCTCAGGACCCCGAGTTCAACAAGCCTGGAACGAAGGGTATCCGTGGTCGTGCTACGAAAAAGAAGCTTGCCGTGGAAAAAGATGGAGATCAGGCGCAGGAGGACGGAGAACTCCAAGCCCCCACCCAAAAGAAGGTCCAGGAGGAAGAACCGCCAATGACAGAGCAACCTACCGCGAAGAAGCGTGGACGCCCTCCCAAAGTCAAGCCTGCTGCTGATGATGGTGACTTGGACGGACAAAAGCCATCTCCCGCCAAGCGAGGCCGTCCTCGCAAGTCTGTTGAATCTGCCCCAGCTGCTGCTGAAGCACGCGATCCTGGCGCTGGCTCCAGGGCCGCCGATACCCAAGAGATAGCCCCCAAGAAACGCGGACGCCCCTCTAAAAGACCGATCGAGGAGCTTGCTGATGCCGAAGAACAAGAAAAGACCGCCCCTGCTCCAAAGAAACGTGGCCGGCCGAAGAAGGTAGTTGATGAAGATGTTAATGCGGAGGAAACGAAGCCCGCTCCCAAGAGAGGTCGTCCAGCTAAAAAGGCGGCCCACGACGAAAGTAGTGTTGACGAAGAGGAAAAGCCTGCACCCAAGAAACGTGGTCGTCCTTCCAAAAAAGCTGTTGACCAGCAGCAGCAGCAGCAACAGCAGCAACAGCAGGGAAACACAGGCGAAGAAGAAAAGCCCACTCCCAAAAAGCGTGGCCGGCCTTCGAAGAAGCCTGTCGGCGAAGAAAATCCCGGGGAAGAGAAGCCGGCACCCAAAAAGCGTGGTCGTCCTGCAAAAAAGGCGGCTGAAGAGGGCTCGGGTGCTGCCGAGAATGACAAGATGCAGGTGTCTGCCGCCAAAACCCCATCGCGGCCCTCTAAAAAAAATGCCGAGTCTAAGCAGCCCGCAGAGAATTCTATTGCCTCCACCCCAATTTCCACAACCACACCTACCACTCTTGCCCGACGAGGCCGGCCCAGAAAGTCCGTTGAGGTGGCCCATGACCAGCGGCCCGAAGCCAAGGACCAGCCCCAGGAGGAAGCTAAGTCTACGCCAGCCAAGCGTGGCCGGCCCCGAAAGTCGGCTGGCCCTAATGTCTCTACCCCTCTGTCTGCTTCTGCTTCTGCTCCTACCCCTGCCTCTGCCCCTGTTGTCTCTGCTCCTACAAAGGAGAGCAGTACATCCAACAAGACCGCTGTAGGACGGGGCAAGAGGAAGCCCATGGAGGATGATTCCGCCAAAGAATCAGAACCCCAAAAGCGCGTGCGTCGGTCGATCAAGTAGATTTCAATGGTTTGTCTTCGTTATGGCTGTTATGATGGATATAGTACGACCTTGGGAGCTCGGGTATGACCTGACGTTGGCTTGATTTGAGAATCGATTTTAAGGTGGCTTAGTTTTCGAGGGCGCACACGGCTCCTTCTAGCCCCCCCCCCCTACTGCCGGGGCTATTTTAACCTAACTAATAACGACTTACACCAAGAGGCACCCAAACAACCAAACCGGTTCGCTGAGTCAAGTACACGGATAAAATCAATAGGAATACTGCAATGAAGAGAGAATGTGTCATAGATGATGCTGTATATATTCTGGCATTAATAATTACTTGCTAGTGAAATTTTAAGGAAAGTGAAAAAGAAAAGACAGGAATACAAATACCCCCCCCTCACAAGGCACGAATTCCGCCTCTCTATCCAGCACAGAATCAACACACAAGGCAGACGTGCCCCGAGCAGCTAAGAAGCTGTACGTCTTGGGTAACCACCGAACACCCCGTGTTTTCACGGCGTATATCAAAGTATATACACCCGTGTATGCTGTAGGGAGAAGAGGCAGACATTGATAAGTCATATAGACAGGAGGTGTAACCGCATCATGCGGACTGGGAAGAAAGGAATGCAAATGTGAAAAGGGCAAAGGAAAGTAGGGGAAGGAAAGGAAAGTACAGGAAGCTATATACAGCGGGGCTTCAACGTATGTGAGGGTCCCCGGAGTGGGCGAGGAGATAGATGCGCAAGAACATCATAAACGCCACTCAGTGCAGGAAAGCCGCTTAGTAGGTCACCTGGAAGGGGCGGCACTTGTTGGCAGCACAGTAGCCACTGCAGCAACCGCCCTGAGAAACGCCATTGATGAAGCAGTCACCGTAGATGGGAACACAAGTACCCCAGCACTTAACAGCAATGATAGGCTGGGGTGGGCCAACAGCAACCTGGGGGTTTCCATCACTGTCAAAGGTGGAAGCTAGGGCCATCTGGCCGTTGGTCTTGAACTCGCACTGTGTCATAGCATTGATGTTGAGAGTGTCAATGAGGTTGACATTGAGCTCAGTGTCTACGGAAAGGTACGTTGTTAGTCATCCATAGTATAGAAGGGGAAATTAGAAGACTGAAACACTTACTTCCAGTCTCGTGGAACTCTCCATCAGCGGGGAAAGACAGATCATATTGAGCAGCAGCAGCGTGGAAGCGGAAGCTCAGCTGAGTAGGGTCAGAGCGATCATCAAGCTGCTTGGAGGGAGCAGCAGAGACGGCAGCAACGACAGCGAGAAGGGTGGAGGCCAGAGAGAACTTCATTGTGAATGACGTTAAAGAAGCAGGGGATTATGAAGATAATAGTGGAATATTAAACAAGATATTAAGACGAGTAATAGATAGATGGTCAAAGAAGATGGAGGTTAATGATGATGGTGAGTATTCTCTATATTCGCCGAATCTCGAGACGGGGACGCCCTTCTTATAGCTTTTTGGGACTCGGCGGAACCTAGCTAGCGACGGAGCGATATGGCATGATGCCTATACCTGTGCATCTGGGTTTGCCTTGTCCTTGGGTTGGATAGCCTGTCTTGTTTCTCTTACATGATGCTATCACCCCTCTACCGGGGCACTAAGGGAGATGGCCAAAGTCTATTTTATTATCATTTTATTATTTCTTTTTTTTTCTTTTTTTTTTTTGCTTTACCTGTTTTTTCTATTGCCCTTGGCCCCCATTGGAACAAGCACAGCCTACAAGCTTACTTCCATGGTCTTAGCTGAAGTGCCGTCAATCCTCCCCCGACTGGCTCAAGCCTCTACAGTAGCTTCGGTGCAAATTAACCCCGCTAAATATTGCTAAAACCCGGTAAGCCAGCTACAGGATGCTGCATAAAGCAAGTATTTGTCTTTGCATTTATCACGTATAAACAAGGCTTTAGTCAATACGAGGACTGGAATCTGGCTATAGAGAATTGCCCAACTATCTTAGTAAGCTCTGCTAATGCTTCCAAGCTTTCGTCTCCGCCGCCAGACCCCGTCAGGTATCAAGGCTACCACTTAAGGGAGAGAGCAGAAAAAGTCTCATTTGCGTTGTCTTAAGGTTTTAGACCCAAAGATCAGTCGAGTCCTCGTTGTGATGCTGTTGCATGCTGAGCCACAATCTTGTGATTCTTATATTACTGATTCAAATCTTGCTCACTAGAAGTTTTCGGAGACATTTAGCTCAGTTGTGTCAATATTTCCTCAT
>MKGM01000072.1:0-13067 GCA_002018265.1 Ceratocystis harringtonii | reverse complement strand
AGCTTGCTGCTTATCATATCAACTGCCGGATGGGGCGGAGAAAACACAAGGCCCAAGCTAAAGCCAGCCGACATGTAAACAATAGCTCGTGACCTTTCCGCGGCAGTACTTCTTAGACTGAGGTGCAAAATAAGTAGTCAAGCTTCTCAAAGAATGCACTATCGTCCAATAATACAGGGACAACTTGATATCCAGTTTCATTACGACCGAGAGATAGTTTCGTCAGTAATTATCACCAACGTGAGCAAGCACACGCCACCCATCTGTTGGTGAGACAGAGTAAGCTTTTGATATAACCCTTGATGACATTAGGGTCTAGTATAGCATTTGAATCCTTATCCTTATCGATAGTACCCAGAATAGAACCCTTGTCTTCTTTCGAATCTTCCTCATGATCTCATCGTGTCATACGTTCACTAAGCTTGGAAGGTTTGGCAAGCACCAAGCACCACTGAAACAAAAAATTCTGCTCTGAGCTAGCATTTCTTTAGCCTCCCTTTGCACGGTATTTACAGCATTAAACAGGCCCTACCACCTAGATTGACTCCGCCAACAGCTAGCTACATTTACACTTGGCTCACAATACCATGAGGCCATCATTAGTAGAAGCTTCCATCGTCAACAGACACATTATTAGCTCAAGGAATCGAGCCTGCTGGCGTAAATACACAATAAATGCCTGTAAGCCACAATACTGCCAATCTAGCCAATCACGATGCTTCTCTGCCATCAGTGCCCGCCAGGACCTGTGTGACATCGAAAAGCTTCCCGGTCGCATCATCCCTCGCTATCCACGCAATACGTATGGCACAGAAGATAGCGAGTCGTTTATGACCCTGAGTTGGCCTAAGCCTCCGCAGAATGTGCTTCTGGTGCCCAAACTACTGACCCCCCATGTTATGGACGACATGTGCGAGTTCATCAAGTACATCTGGTCCAACTATCCTGGTCTTAATATTCTGCTGGAGCCCCCAGTAGCCCAGGCGATGCACGAAAGACTGCCGTGTCCTGTATTTACCGGACCCACAAGTCGGCTACCTGCGAAAGTAGACATAGTCGCGACCCTCGGCGGTGATGGTACAATATTGCGAGCAGCCCGCCTGTTTGGCATGCATAGCCAAGTGCCACCCATGCTCTCCTTCAGCATGGGAACACTTGGCTTCCTTGGTGAGTGGAAGTTTGACGACTACAAACGCGCGTGGCGAGAGGTATACATGAGTGGTAGTGGCGTGCCGGCCGAGGACCTGCAAGGGCCACACACACAAGCTGCCAGCATCAACCGCAAAGCGTTTCCCCTTTACCAGGAGTTTAAGAATATTGCATGGCCGGGAATCCGCGGCAAAAGCATGGGCTCACATCGCGGCTCTCGCATGTTGCTGCGCCACAGGATCAAAGTTGAAGTGTATAATGAACAAGGCAAGAACATCAACACAGATCTTATGCTTGAAGAAGACCTTGAAATCCTCAAGGCTGCGCACAGTAGCACCGAGCCTTTTGCATTCCATGCCATGAATGAGCTTCTCATACACCGCGGCGAGCACCCACACCTGGCTATCATGGACATATACATCAACGACCAGTTCCTCACAGAAGTAGTGGCTGATGGAATGTTGCTGAGTACACCTACGGGATCTACCGCATACAGTCTCAGTGCTGGCGGCGCTATTGTCCACCCATGGGTAAAGTGCCTTCTCATGACCCCCATCTGCCCGCGGAGTCTCTCATTTCGCCCTCTGGTTCTGCCCCTCAACGCCAAAGTCACGCTCAAGCTTAGTAAAAAGAACCGCGGCCGCAGCCTGGAAGTCAGCATCGACGGCAAGCGGCTGACGGGGATCTCCAGTGGTATGGAGATTCATGTGGCTGGCGAAAGGCTCAGGTTCTCCGAGGAAACAGGCTCCTGGTCCGGCGGAGTGCCTTGTGTTCTTCGGGGATCCTTTGCCGGCAGATCAGACAGGGGTGGTGCCGCAGGAGATGATGATGGCTGGGTTGGCGGACTCAACGGCCTCCTCAAGTTCAACTATCCGTTTGGCGAACACTAAGCTGTCAAAAAGGAGGGGGGTGGGGAGTTGACATAATCAATCACGACTATGCTTGGTTGAAACACCACGATATGGCATGAAGGGGAAAAATAAATAAAACCAAGAAAAAGAAAAAACCGCGCTTCGCTCTTGTATTGGTGTCAGCAAAGAATATGTACCAAAAGAATATATACAGGCTCTTCTACCAAAGCCGGACAATCACCCTAACTTCCACCTCTTTTCATACACGTTTACACCCACACTACAGCGTTTAGGCCATCACCCTTATTGACATCGCCTACGGCACCAAGCGCCAGGTTAGTCAAAAGCTTTCCTAGCTTTCCAGTGGCTGTATCTCTCTCGACAATCGCGACATTAGACGATGTTTGTCCGACAATGGCCACCAAGTGACCATCGGGGTGAATGTCGAAAGTGCGAGGCATGTAGCCATGAGCGCTGGTCAGCTCCATGAACTCCATCTCTCCAGTGGCAGGGTCAATAGAGTAGCTAGCAATCGAATCTTGCTGGGCCCCGAAAGACTCGTCACCTCTGTTGGAAACATAGACAAAGTTATCCTTGACCTGGATCGCGGCGGCCTTGGTGCCAGCCTTGCCCGGCTTCTCAGCCGTGTACGAGCTCAGGGTCTGAACGCTAGTCAACTCCAGACACTGGCCGTAGTTGACGCTCCAGTGGGTAATGCTATTGCTTAGCTCATTGAGTATGTACAGACCCGTGGCCTCGCTAGAGGTGGACTTCCAGAAGGCTCCATGACGAGGACCCTCGCCCCCCTGTGTGGCCGCAGCAGGGCACTCAGTGAGCTTGCCAGAAGTTTCAATGCGGAAAATGCGGATCAGGTCAGCACCCAGATCGGGAACAAGCAAGAAGTGGCCGGTTGGGTCGACAACGGTGGCATGGGGATGGGGGCTCTGCTGGCGGTCCGCGTTGGGCCCGGGAGACGACATGGTGTAGACAAAAGAATCCAGCACGGGACTGTCGTCATCTAGAGGAAGCCGCTGAGTGAAGACACTGCCGCCATCGCTGTAGTGGAGAAAAGAAAGGGTTAGCTATGGCAGAGGCTAAAAGGAATGGGACAGCGCCAGGTCCAAACATACTATCTAGCGCCGGCAAAAAGTCCGTTACCATAGAGCGCTGAATGTACGACACCTGTGGGTGACTTTCCAAGGACAGCATTTTTCAGCTGGCCATTAGTATCAACATCATAGGTGGCTGACACGGCGTTTTCTCCAGATGAGTCGGCAACGTAGGCCTTTTTTCCACCGTTGTTGCTAGACAGAGTAATCCAGATGGGACCAGCTTGGTCACCAGAAACGACCCCAGTCTGTGTCAAAGTGTTCTGGTCAAAACTCAGGGAGAACACAGACCCACTGGAGTGAGCAGCAAGAAGGTTTGCGGCGCCGGCGCCGTTAACCAGAAGAGAGATGATGTGGTACTTCATGGCGATGGTGATATCAGAGGTGTGTGATGTATAAAGAATGAAGCTAAACAAACTAGCTGGGTCGCGAGGGACAAATTGTCAAGTCAAATCAAATGAAAACAAAGAAATAAAGAAGGAAACAATAAGCAACTCTGATACTAAAGGGAAAGAAAGATATAGATGGTTCAAGCCAGGAGCCAAAAGAGAGACAAGACAAGAGTGGTGATAATAGATAGAGGACGGTAACGAGAAAGGGAGCGGCTGCCGCATCTTTATTCTCCTCATACCAACGGTGTTTTGACAATAACATATACAAGGGGCCAACAGCACAAGCAGGCAGTTGTACGGTGTGCCTGCTTGTTGTTGCCATCCAGTTGCGTCTAATACTCAGCAGCTAGGTATAAACCCATTTTCATCCCAAGCTCACCGAAGCCTCCGTTCGAAACAGCGCTCAGACCATCTCTTACACTTCCTGAATTACCAGACCCAGCTCTTTAGCCCGTTTTTAACAGGAAGTGCGCGTCCGTCCCTTTGTTCTCTATCGTGCCGCAGGCTTCTTATGTGGTTAACTTCTTGAATATAATACCAATACTAGGTTTCATCTTGTTGGCAAGGAACCAGGGCCCATCGTGTTATGAGATGAGCGTAGTGAACAAGGAGTGGCGTAGAGAAGGCCTAGGGTACAGGGCTAGTGATTACGGGGCTACACCCCAAGACACAGCAGAAGCCCGTCCATCCTACAACAGTTCTAATAGCGCATTCGCTCTCCTCTCACAGAGCTTCGTCTACTAAAACCAAAAGCTTCCCATCGAAGGCCTCAAGCTTCACACACCACCACACTCAACCAAACCTTGATATCACATCATATAGCTAGATATATGCCGTCTTGGCGCCCTCTGTCTTATTCCTATACCTACCAAATACGGACCCATCCCTGTACTTTTGCTTGGGGAGAATAGTCTTCTTTTGTAATGGCATTGCCTTAATCCGTAACGAGGGGATGGGGATGGGGTAAGAGTTCCAGGGGCCACAATGCACGTACCAATTCCTTCTAGTCTGAATCTGTAACAGAACAGAACACCTACTATGTTTTGCTTGAATATGTGAAAACGGCAAGGCAAGCACTAGTATCGAAGCACATGCTGCCAGTGCAAAGGGAGCACCACAAAAACTAAGCACATTAGAACAGGACCACTTGAAGCCTCAAAGCGAGACTAGAGTCAATGCAAGCTACAGGAATGAAGATGGCGAGAACAGAAAACAAGATTCTTTCTTCTCCATCAAGAATATGAGACGAGCCCCCTCATTATATGCCTCCGGCTAAGAGCGAGCAAGGCCCACTGGGGCAGGATCCAGATTTACTTTATTACCTTTTGGTACTTCCGCTTCTTGCTAGATTTGAGGCTGTATCGTTGCAAAGACATCACAGAGGCTAACGTATTATTTACCTTCTGATAATAGTCTCCAGCGTATACTCTACATGGCGTATAACGCTGATATGTGGTATAATGGTATCACGAACGACGTACAGTCTCATGCGCTTAATATGGACTTAAGTAAAGGGATGAAGGAGGTGTCTCATTAGCACTTGCCAGATGTATAGGTGCTTTGGCCATAGAAATACCGAGCAGCTAAGCAGCAGCAGAAAGGCGAGAGACGCCTCTTTGGGCATACCTCAATCATTTATGATATCACAACCTCTCGGCACTTTTGCTAAGCAGTACTTAGTCGCCATGTCGTATTCCGGGAACTAATTACTGTGAGAAAACAGGCAATATGGGGCAAGATTGATTAGCCTATATCTACCTGATAATTCAGCCTATTAACTGAGTCAATAAATGGCTGCATAGATGCCCCCAAAGCTCGCAAAAGCCGACCAACAAGTGCGATATAGGGCTACTAGAGATGGCACTCGCCGTCAAAACGGTAATGCTCTCTGCAGACAGAATGGCAGAATGCAAGTACTGCTGTCTGGAGTGTACTCTGCCACGCTACACCCACCATTGAAGTGTTCTCGAGCGCCAATGATGGCTTTGTGAGGATAGATACAGCACGGGCAGCATACTCCTGTGCATGAACATCACTAACCCACAGATTTGTGCTCGTTGGCGGCAGAAAATCAGTGTTTGCTGTGATGATTAGGGCCATGGCATAGCGTTTCTCTTCACTTCATGCATGTCCCTGAGGCCGAGAAGGAGTTGGGTCTTGAATTATGGCCCTATTAATATATACTAGCATGCTTCCTCTAAGATGCACCCTATTCAGCAAAAAGTCCCAGCTTATAGTTCTCTAACCTGTTTCATACAGCCAGACAAAAACGAAACCCCCTCCCTATATACAGCAGCCCACCCTCTGTTGGTCGATTAAGCTCATGACCCCCAGTCATATAGGCTCAAGACCACACTAATATTTGCATTGTGCTCTCGTAAAGCGCCCAAGTCGTAACATCAGCCAGTCAAATTTCTGTCTCTCTCTGCGATATCCCATTCTGACGTACGTCGATCCCGTCTTGACTTTGATCAGCCCCCCCATTCTTCTAATCATTGTCTTCCGGTCTCGCAACCTGATACCATCCCATCTTTCGTCTCATAATACCATGAAGAAAAAAAGAAACAAAAAAATATCTTCAAATCACCTCAATCGTACTGACCGCGCGTTAGATGGCACGTGCCACCAGCACCAATCACTGCAGGGAAATTTCAACATTAGCGGATAGTCTTATGCTTATGAGCATGTGAGCTACATGAAGAACATGGCCATCTATCCATGGGTCTTATTACTCAACGTCTCATGTGGGCATGACGATACACAAAAGTTGCTTTTGTAGGCTAGCTTCATGCAGGCCATGTACTTTCCCCGCTACTCAAAGACTGTCAGACTAAACCCAGCCATAAAGTCAGCCTACCTGTCATATGCACTCACTGTAGACCCTCTCGCCGGCTCACTATAAGCTCCGGCCCTGGAACAGACCTCAGCACTAGCCATCTTGGATCTCTAATCAGGCGGCATTAGAGAGGTGTAAATTACAGCTAGTGGGTGAATCATCTTAGGGCTAGCAACATACTCAGTTCGACATCAGTCGTATTTGAGTTGCCGGCGAACAGGCAGATATCAACATCACGCACGTGGTCTCTATGGGTCCTTTAGTATGGCTAGCTAGCCATATTTGGCGTCCAAAGTCCGAGTTCTTTCATGGCTATTTCAAGACTACATACTATATAATCTAGATGGGAAGTAAATCTTGAAAGTCTGTCATAAAACAAACATTATTTTGGCCTCTGCTGCTTCAGCTCTCTAATCGGTGGGCCTGGCCAGTGGAAAGCTCGCATTTTGAAATACAGCCAGGACTATAAAGGCGGTAACTTATCAGGTCGAGACCTACGTAGTTGACGAGAAACTCGTGGGAGCTACTCAACAGCCAGTCCGGTATACGTCGGGCCAGCTCCGTGATTCTTGGAGCCCCAGCTACCTTTCAATAGCCAGCAAGTATGCTTAGTGCTTGTATCTTCAAGCCGTCCGACACTCGCCAAATGCCAGAGCTGCCTGACAACACGATGGCTGTCTATCCACCGATGACAGTTGCTCAACTAGACTTGAAAACGGCTGTCCAGCATAAAGGTAATGTAAAACACTCCCTTTTTCTAGTCCCATATGATAATATATAAGCCGCGAATATTAAGGCGGTACGAGTTCGGCGGTTTCAACTGGCAACTTGGTCACATCAGCCCAGCCTTCTGGCAAGAGACTAGAAACACGAAAAGGAGGCAGGGCGATGAGAACTGAGTCGAAGCCGACAAGCGAAGACTGCAAAGCCATGTAGCCTCTCAATAAGCCGGATGTTCATGTTATACCAGCTTGCAAACATGCAATTGGAAGCGCCTTTTGATACAGTAATATAAAAGCAGCATCTTCACAGCGTCAACAAGAATGCTCTACTAAGATGCCTCTAGGCTTGACACCACCACAGCCATTCCTCATTCCTCAACATTGTTGCGCCCAAGACAAGTCATAACTTGAGACTTGCGTCTGCACCAAACTATCGGGGGCTTACAGTGCCGACTTGTGAGCCAGGAAAGACACCTTCGGATATATCATACAAACATGTACTTGCGAGGGGAGGCGCTCCGCAACTGGGCCATGGCGTCTAACTGCATAATCAAGGCATCAGATGGTTGGACAAGAGCGTAAACTAAGATTAGGAGGGCAAAGAAGTGGTGGTGGAGGACAGTAACCATTGGGAGAAAGAGGGCGAGAGGTATCAGACCCTATCCATCCACGAATTACGAAGACTACCATCCACAACGCAAATAATTAAGCCACCTTGATCCCATCTAACATCAAAGCCAATGCAAATCATCTGAAGTCTAGTCACTGCTAACTAGTAGCTACAAAATCCCTAGCTGAACGTATATGCTTACCTGTAAGACTTGCGATATATTGCATTTGTCATTAGGACCTAGACTGGTCCGCGTTATGATGGATGTCTCACAGGTGGCGGCATTGGAGTCCCAGTGAGTCGTAAGTTGATATGTCTGCACATTAGTGCAGTGATCGTGGAATTCCAACTCCCACGGGTCCGGAAGTATTTTCCCACCAGAACCCGCCAATTAGGTAATGGCATGCCCTGGAAAAACATCATATACCCTAACCCTAGAGCCTTTGGGGGGGGGGGGAAACTTACACCCGTGCAAAATCTAGCCTCGGTATTGATGTACTAGCTTCCGAAGCTTTCGTCTGATTCCCCGAGATGTCCATTTCTCTTGAAACATCTTCATTCAGTCTTTATCCCAGACTTTCCTTCCCATCATATACTTTGTTGCAGCCCCTAGCAACAATGGACCGTAAAGTACAGGATGCCATCGCCCACTTCAGCAAAACACCATGGTGCGCTGCACTAATTTCTCGACCCGGTGTAATACACTTCGTTCCACATGAGCCCAAGGCTAGCTCTGTAGCGGTAAACTCAACGCAAGACCAGCTCTTTTCCAAGACCCTGCGAACATCATCGACTGTTCCGCACCAGCTTGGCTTCTTCCAGGATCCGTTCGGCCCACATCCCGAGACCTCCAAGCCAGCATCCTCATCGGGCTTGACTATGCTCAATCCCGTAGTCACTGTGTTGTACGACCTACAGCCGGGTGTCAACGGCTTCAACGGCACAACCCACGGAGGATTTATTTCATGCATTATCGACGAGGCTATGGGCAGCACAATCTACACCAACTATGACGAATTGATGAGCGCTAAGATAAAGCACAAGCTATCCGACAATGTGCCAGACTTATCTGATTCGCGGGTCTTTACGGCAAGCATATCCGTGCAGCTGAAAAAGCCGATCTTGACGCCAAATATCGTTGCTGTAGTGGCTGAGCTAGACCGCATCGAGACCAGAAAGCTATTGTTTAAAATCACGGTCAAGAACGATGAGTCAGTGTTTGCAGAGGCACAGGGCTTGTGGATTGTTGTGCCCAACGCCAAGTCGAAGATTTAAGCTTGTTTTGCAGCATATGTATGTATTCGTTCTGTGGGTACTTAGCTTATTCTAAGATAGGATTAATATACAGCACAGTCAGTACGTGGTTCCATGGCTACAGTTATGAGCAAGAAGATTCATATGTACTCGATGTATTATATACATAAACAGCATGGTCAACAGAAGACTTTGATTGGTGGATGTGTGAAGACACACCTCCGGCACCTTCCTAGAGTCATACACACTGGTAAAACAAAGCTAAGCAAACCTAGCTTCGCTGCCGGCAAAGAAATAGACACTGACGAAAAACAAGCAGAAGGAAAGGAAAAGAAAAAAACTATGTACAACACCCGTCTACCTCAACAAGTTCATTTGGATTTGGTGCAAGACCCAAAAGTGCACCACAACCATCAGATAACGGATAGTCTAGCCACCCATATTAGAGGCCAGCGGCGGTTTTGGCCGTATCGGCCTGCTGCTCTGTGATCCAGCCCATGGTGACGAGCAACTTCTTGTAGGCGGGGAAGTCCTTTTCAAATTTAGGGTTTATCTCAAGCACCCGGGTGTAGACGTCGACAATGTTGCCATGGAACTTCTCAACTTCGCCGCCCTTGAAGACTTGAATGGACCAGTCTTTGACGTGTTCCTGTGAGGAAGGGGCAGTATGGACTGAGCGCTTCTTAAGCTCGCCCGCCGTCAGATAGTCCATGGCGATGAGCTGCTTCTTGAAGTTAGGGAAGTCCTGCTCGAATTTGGGGTTCTCAGCCAAGACCTTCTTCCAGACTTCAGTTATTTTGCCATGGAACACCTCGACAGGGCTATCAGGGAAGACTTGGATGGACCAAGTGGTTGGTGCGTCTCGGGCGATGTTGAGAGGCGCGGCAGTGGCACCGAGGGCCATGGCACAGGTGACAATGGCACGAAGAGAAACCATGATGGAATGGATAGATGAAAAGCGGTTGCGAAGACGAAGTAGTTTGTTGGTATCACGACGCGAGCAAAAGGAAGAAAAAAAAGAATAAAGCCAGGGAAGTAACTAAACAAAATATTTCAAGTCCAGATTTGGAGGGGAAGGCCTCAGGGCTATATATTTATAAGGTCGATGGGGAATATAGCACAAGATGGAGAAGGGGCGTAGAACAAGGGCAAGCAAGCAAACAAGAGCTCGAGGATACGGTTGATATTTAAGCCCAGGTCTGGTATTGGAGGGAGCGTACACCATAAACAATAACGTAGCACACAGCAGCACCACAGGCTTTCCACCCAAACAATCAATACTTTATGACAAAGCAAGACAAAGAAGTAAGCTACAGGCCAAGCTTGGCCACTCCTGCTTGCATTGTGAGTGATGGGTGGAAAGAGGAAGAGCCGAAGCCGAGAAGAAAGCAGTGATGTGTGATCTAGCCAAGCCACGCCACGCAAGCTGCCTGGGCGAATAGAAGGGCAGGGGCAAGACACCTTGGCCGGCAGGCTGAAGAGGAGGTGACATTTTTTATTCTTTTTCTTTTTTGTCTTTCTTGTCTGCCGTTCTTTTTTTCCCATTATCCGTTTTCATTTTGCCTCCGCTCTCAAGCAGTTTGCTTGTAGCCTTATTTGGTCTCGTTAAATTAGGAATAGAAGAGCAAGCGATGGCCCCGAGCAGCGGAAGAAGCACATCACCAACGAGACTTGCAGCTGGTGGCACTTTTCGTTGTCTGCCTGGATGATGGGAGGACAGGGTAATGAAGGGTAGCAGGATTTCGATTGGAGCACCTGCGGTAGCCTTCATAATCAACGCCTGCAAGCCTGTAAAAGGAGAGATGGATGCCCGCCCAGCTCGGTTTTTTCTTTTTTTTGTTTTCCCCACCCAGTCCAGCTCAGCGCTAGAAACAAGGGAGGCCGAGAAGGGTGAGGGCGAGGATTGGCTTGTTTGTTTGTCTTGGATGTTACAGTTCCAGCCCCGTCATCGTTGGGATTCACCCTAGTCATTTCGTCTTAATCCAAATGTTTGATTGTTTGATTGTGTAGCTGTTTGTTGTTTGTTTGCTTGCTTGCTTGTTTGCTTGCTTGCTTGCTAGCTTATGAATCTATTATCCGCTTGGGCTCTCTATGTCAAGGCCATCCATCCAGCTGATTTGCTGTTAAGAAGGCTGTGAGCCCTGCTTCGTTGGAAAGCCCCCAGTCCCACGGGAGATATTAGCAAGGGTGCAAACGCCTAAAGAAATAGACTAGGACTTTAACCTGGGCCAATGCTCCTGCCGGACAGCATGTACACCGCTAACTAGAGACTCAATTCATTGTACGCTGCTACCTCATCTCCCCAATGCTACCTGATACCTACCGTAGGGTCACCACCGCCCATCGAACAACAATTCATTCTCCTTCGCCTTTGCTCTGTGCGGGGATTTTTTGCTGCAGGGACCTTGCCAATGTTTGCTTTGGGTCCAAGTTGCATGCAAGAATTTTGTTTACTTCCAATGTTTGCTGCAAATGGGCCTGCAGAGAAGGCGGTTGTTTGCTATAACACAATCACACCACGTAAGCTAATGACGCACTGCATCTTAGAGGCGGCGGAATATCCTAGGTAACTGATTCCCCCCCAAATCAAAGCCAAACACAGCATTGAAAAATGTGCATGTGCAGGTTGCATGTGTACGTAGTGTGGTATTCATGTATCGCTACATACATGCATGCAGGGCCCTACATATTTTGTCCCCCGTTCGTTCTGAGCATTAGCCCCCGTGTACGAGATGTTTTCTCTAAGCTGTATCTGTACGTATATCAAGCTGGGCTGTACCTGTACTTTACGTCCATATCGTAGCCTACTTTTCTTCATCATTGCTATGCGAGCTATCCCATAGTCCTGCGTACTGATCCGGCCTCTCCAGATCTGCCTGCACAGCTCCGCAGCTGACCGTCAGATTCCAAAAAGGTAGTCATGCCTTCCTTCAGTGCGGGCGCGACGCTAGCGAGTAGACCAACAGACTCTGCGATGCTGTCAGTGCCGCTATCTTCCAGTCAAAGTGGTGCTCACCCGTCTTCATTCTCCTGTATGACGTTTGGTAACCATCTGTAGTGCAAGACAAGCTCACATCCCACTTGAATCGGCGTATGATTTTATTGCCCCGGATCCAATCACAAAAGTCGACCAATCACACTTGTCTCCCTTGCCTTCATCCCCTCTAGGGTAGCTATCTGATCAAAGTGCCGTGTTGGAACTTCTCATCCAAGTTACAGGTTTGTTCAAGCTTCCATGTATAACGGACGGCACGGTTCAGGAGCCAAGGTCACAATTACAATCAGATGTACAGTAGGTAGATGAGCAACAGGGAAGGGGAATAGCAATAAGTCCACCACTATAATAGAGCAAAGATAAGATCTATAACCCAATGCTGGATACTTGTCCCAAAAGTTACGAGTTGTTCGCTATAATGCTACAGACCATTCGACAACCATGCTGCTGTGCAATCCTTCTGTCTTCTTGCAGGTACGAGGAGAGTACGAGAACAGGTTGCAAGCAATTTTCTTCCGCATCGGGCTCTGCACAAAGCCACCACGGAAAAAGAAAAGAAATATTGCCTTTAATGGCCACATGACCCTATGGTTAACCCTTTTTATATTTGACTTGAATTTATTTCTCTTTTATATTGAGCCTGCTGCAAGCATGGCACACTCATGCAGCCAGCTTCCAACCAGGACTTTTGTTAATCATAGGGATTGTCACGAAGGATGCCGCGCGTCAACTTAAGACATTTTCTTTTTGTGCTATTTAACGTCTACCTACTGATTTTCCACAGCAATACGACGGGATAACTTAAGACATGGAGAGAAGAACAAAAAAAAAAAGAAAAAAGCAAAAAGTACATGGAACAAAAATATTATCCCGTCGGTTCAAGAGGACATCACCTTGGCCGTTATAGGTCACAACACCAAAAAATTGCATGCTTTGCATTACGAGAGTCTTCTGAACAGATCGAACTCCCCGCGGGACTCGAACCCGCAACCTTCAGATTAGAAGTCTGACGCCCTACCATTGGGCTAGGGGAGCTATGAAGCACATCAAATTCGATCGCAAATAGCCTTCAAATACTCTTTGCAATTTTGGGTGCAGAAATTCTTGGGTGGCTTTTACAACTCTCCCTCCTACAACCCTCGGGGGGGT